>WTXH01000207.1:0-64786 GCA_022376555.1 Russula compacta
GGATCAGCGTTCTGCTAACGGCAGAAAAGACGCTCGTCAAAATGGCAGCAAGGAGCGCAGAACAAGTAAGAAAACGCATGATCCCCCGACGATATCAGCTACATTCTGGGGCACTTTATACGACGGGGTCCAACCGACGCGGCCGTGAGGATGATCCTGTAGCACTTCCAAAGACAGAAGCCTGGCATTAGAAGATGCCACTCACGCAATTCCACTCAACAAGTGAATAAAAAGAATTCGCTTTATAATTGCTCCATAACCTAGCAGAGAGGTGTTCGGTGCGAGTGGGAGCTGCTACCGAGCATATTCCCGAAAAAGGCAGTCTTTTGGAGCTCACTGGCATGATACACTTTATTCCCACGGCCACTCACACCACTCCCTGACATCGATGGCCTGATTTCTCTTATGACAAGCAAAGCTATCACCTACTCTGTGGCACTGATCCGACAAAAATTGGGCAGGTCACGGCACTCGCGCCGCTCTCTAAATTGTAAGTACGTATTATGAATGCACTGAAAAGACGTCACTGGATATATGGGATGATTAGATCTCGATCCAAGGTTATGGATTCCAAAAATTCTTTGCAGTGACGGACAGGCCTGACAGAATACTACAGTAGGAATCCTTGGGGGTCGGGCGTTCCCCAAACTGGCATTGTCTGCCACTCGCTTGTCCAGTCTTACCCTTTTTCACACATTGAATTTCCAGTCCAATAAGCCTGGTGGCGGGCCTCTACACCGTCCTTCCCGCAGGTGCCAGCGAGTATTTGGAACACCTCGTTGCCCGAATCGATAGCCCTCAACTCAATCGTCTCCAAAATACATCCCTCGGCCGGCCTCACGATCCATATTCCACAACTTTCACAAGTTCATCGATGATCGCTCAGAAAAGCCCTCACGCCAAGATCACGTTTTTCTCTTCTCTGATTTCAAGAGCCTCTCGTTGGGCGTCGTGGAGTTTTGCTGATTGGGTGCGCAAGGCCAGGCCAGCTGGCTTCGTCGATGGTGCAGGTGTGCAGCCAGCTATCACCTTTCCTCTTCATGTGCAACGAGGGGATGGCGACGATCCCATGCAGTGGTTCGAACTCATCATATATATGCAGATCCTGCACGGCAGCATCTGCATATATATGACGAGCTGGGCCCACTCGTTGTGCAGGCACTGCAAGAGCTCACAGTGCAAGAGGCCACAGAGGTATCGCCCACTCTGCGTAGCCTTTTCTTTTGAGGGGTCGCGGCCATTCAGGACATACAACCATTCATCGTTCGAATTACCCCGTCGATGTCCACTGGGAGTGACGGGTTATCACTATCCACGTTTCGTCAGTATTAGCATTTGTCATTGTTACCCACTAGCTCTCTCCAAATCCCAGTCTGCGTCCGCCGATTGATATCCGAATTACTGTCCTCGCGTTGATGCCCGGAATGCGGCGGACTGTACCACCAGAAGCGGTCAACGCTCTGAAAAATATCCCTTTCCTCCTCTTCTCCTTCCTCGTGTTCGTCCTACTATCTCGTCTCATCCCAGCCTCCCCTTGCTTGATACTTGTCACTCTTGTCACTCGCATGTCGCATAGCCTAGCCAATTTTGTTCTCCCCTCATAGCCTCATAACTCAACTTTCTCTCTTCATCCTCTCTTCCCTTTGCTTTCATTGTCTTGTCTCACTTGTGTCCTCGCTCGGCACCTACCATTTCCTGTCCCCTGCGCCATGGTCGGTCGACATCGCCCTTTGTTGCCGCGCCCTGTCCATCCTCCTCAGCCCTCGTGCCGTCGCTGTTGGGATTGATTGATGATTTTGGTATCGGTTTAACATCTCTCGTGCGCCCTAATCTCTTCGTCTTCTATTCCTCCCATCGCATCCCCTCTCGTTCTTCACGCTTCATCTCCCTTTCATGCTACATTCTAATACTGTGTACTGTAATTGTAGTGCACGCGATGCGGCACCTGTGCCGTTGACATGATAAATATATATCGAACAAGCCAGCCGTACCCAGCGTTAACTTCTAGTGCTAGTGCGCGAGCGATGAAAACTAAAAGTGTTCATCGCTCGCGCACTAGCACTGGAAAATGTTGTGGATAATAGTTTGGGCAGCGTAATTACTAAGGGCATTTGGGTCATTCTGCTTTACTACGCATCTGAACGAGAGGAGAGATAACGACACACCTTCATCGCATGCCAGTTATCATAAACGCACGGGGGGCCCTTTTTCTTTTTTTTTATAATCTGATGCGATGCGATGTACACCGATAAGTATATAGTACTTGTATACTGTATACTGTACATGTCAGTCTGTATTCGTGGAGGCGGTAGCCCCACAACACAACATAAGAAGCCCCTGGGACGTTGGGAGGGGAATATGCGTGGTGTGTGTAGGAGGTTGTCGCGGAGGTTCTGTACGGTAGCTTTGTATAATGCTGGCGTGGACTTGGACGCGGATGCAGATGTCGGCTCGGCGTAGAGCCCGCAGTGGAGGCTGCGGGCCAATTGAAACGAAATCGACTAGAGATCAGACCGAGCCATGTGCAAGGCCACAACATGCAATACAAGACGGACGCTTACCACACAGACTGGGCGTGCGGGGGAGAAATCCTCAAATGAAAGCGCCCACTATTTTCGGCCCAGCGAGCCAGCCTATTGGGAAGTCGGGTTGAATATGGACTGGCGTGGAGTCGGCGAATAAGATCGTCATCGAGGGAGGCGGTAGGTGGAAAGTGTGATGGTGGGAGGGCTCTGTATGCATACGAGGAAGAATTCGCCGGTGGCACCTAGACGATTGAGAGGGGACCATGCCATCGCTGAACGGTGCGGTGCTGCTGCTAAATCCCGGCGGATGTGCGAACCGCTTGGGGGGTTAATAAGGGGAAGCTGCCGTAGGATCCGGGCGAGAAGAGGGCAGCACGCAAGGAAATGACGACAGGGGGGGGGGGGGGGGCGCCGCTGCGCCAACTGGAAGAGGGTACAAACTGGGTGATCCATTGATTCGGAAGCTGTGGCGCGGGGGAATGCGTCCTCGAGTTGGGTTGGTTGCCAGAGCAGCCTGTGAAGGCTCGTGCGCTGAATTCTGTGACGGGAAGACATACTGTGGACTGGAAGAAGGGCGGGATGATCGGGGGTCTGGACAGCGGCACCAGAAGTGGCCGTGTTAAGCCGGCCGAAAGCCATCACGGGTCGCCTGTCGGTGATGCTGCAGCACTGTGCGACTGCAAAGAGTGTGCAGGAGGATGTGGTACGTGGAACATTTGCAGAGATGCTGGTGGACGGTCGAGAAGACCGCTTGGATTTTGAGGGGGGGGGGGGTAGATAATGAATTATGTGGGTCAGGAGGAGTTAAGACGCTTGGTGGGAGATAAGCGGACATGAATCGTTTCCGGATGTGTGGCAATCACGGGGGGAGAGGCAGTTGTGACGTGCTGAGACGACTTGGATAGAAAATGTTTCTGGCTTAGCGGGAGCCATTGAGAATCACCGCAGAGAGAGTGAACATCCCGCTCATCTATCGGGTCATCGTGAGACCATGCACGTGGGAAGGGAATGACTGGTATCTGCCTTGAGAGCTGAGACCGTCGTCTGCGTTCGATGACGACGAGAGAGCGGAAACCGTCAGAGATGTGCTCACGTGATCGTGAAAGGCTAAAAAAAAATTACTCGTGCGCTCCACAGGCGCTTGGTCACGCGCATCCTCCCGCGATGTTCTACAACACGTGCGCCACTCCGCGCTTCACAGCTGAATGCGCTAAAATTGATGACGGGCTACGAGGAGATATTCAACGGCTCCAGAAATGATTAGCATCACCCAATCTTTATCTCCTCGTACCCGTGGGTCATCAATCTTTCAGATGGCCTTTCGGATGGCTCGGTGACAGTGCAGCGTTCCACAGATTGCAAAGGACTCCGTTGAAGTGCGAAGGCGAGGTAAGGTCTCGTACGCAGTGCCTGTGATAATCAGTGGCTGATCGAATGTAGACAAGGTGGCTATGTATTGACAAACTTCCGGACGAAGCCCTCTTGGAGATATCTCATTTCTGTGGAGGGGGCCGTCGGTGGTGATGGAAAATCCTGGCAGATGTATGTCCAAGATGGCGACATATCATCTTTTCATCACCGCTCAGACTGGACGTGCAACTTCGTATGCACTGATAGGACACCCACGAGGACGTCAACTGGACATCCCGGCCACCGATCCCGATCCCCATCACCAGATATATTTCATCCGAGGTGATGGCTACTTGTCTGGCCACCTTGCCCAGTCTCTGGTACCTTTCCATAGTACAGTACGAAGCGTGATTGCAATATTAGGCGGGAAACGGACACCAGGTGCCAGTGAGGAGCGCTGGTCGACTTGAGCTTTTGATCAGTCGGGCAATAAGTGGCCCGTGCCATGGTTTCGGTGCTCGTTTTCGTTTTCTTACCATTTACCCCTTGCAACTGGCACACATGCGATGATGCGCCAGTAAAACGAAAAATATTTTCCAAGCGGGCGCGTTGCTTGTAGATACACGAATACCAAAACGATTTCGTGAATGGTTCATTTGTATATGTTGGCGCTAGATCCACCGGTATAGACGATTCCATTTCCATGTGATGAAACAAACCATGGCTTTATGAGTCGCAGTACGTTCTGTATCGCGTTGATCGGTTTGTCCATGGCCTGTCTCGAGCCAGAGCTTCAAGCTTCAAAGATTCAAGTCAAGGACCCACGAGGGGGGGGGACATTTACGCAAAAATCACGTTCCGTTGACATTCCATTCAACAGAATCCACCGAGAGACAACAAAGATTGAAGCAGTACATACACTGCACGGCACATTAATGCAAGAAAGGAGGGGAGGCTTCAGCCTCAAGAAAACGAGCGAAAATCTTTGAAAAGATCGCAAGGCGACTCAAGTTATTCGGCCGCGGATAAAAGGATAAAAACGAGATAAGATCCCGAGTGTGAGGGTGGGCCGATCCCGTCTACTCGTCAATATAGTTATTGTAAGCAGGGAAAAGAGCATCCCATCCATCTAGAGAGAAAATTTTCGCCTCAGTGAGCGCTTCACATGCATCAATTTGAACGTAACTTACCAGTCTGGTGAACGCTCGACGACACTTCCGGGACATCCTCCGCAAAGACAACAGCAAAGCCCCTGATACACATTAAATCACCAGACAGTTAAGAGACAGAAGAGGCGCGACTCACAATTCCAAGTGCGAGTCAATGTGGCAGTGGAAGAACCACGGGCCAGGATTGTCAGTGAAGAATCGGATGGTGACGTTATCGTTCGTCGAGTTCCCGATGCTGACGACGTCACGAATCACGGGGTCTCGATAATTGTAGGTACTGTTGCCAGCACTACGGACGACGTGGAAATCGTGCCCGTGTAAGTGGAGGGGGTGCTGAGGGAGGGCGGGGGGAAGTGGGACCACTGTTAGGTCATACCAGCCGAAACTCGAAGATCGGCTATAGACGCACCGGTCCACCCGCAGCACCACCAGGAATGCTAATTTCGACACTCTTGTTACTCTCAAGGCCGTAGATACTTCCTTGAGGGAGCAGATCTGATGCATTTGTCACGCCACTCAGGATCTGCAAGAGTACAGGGACGCTTGGTGATGCGTAGGAGAAGTTATTGACTGTGAAATCCAATGTTGTGGTGTCCTGCGATTTATGTCTCGGTCACTGCACGATTTGTTAAGAGGGTGGTGCTTACAAATACCACATCCAGATTGATATTGATATCGGCACCGCCTCGGACAGGCTTGCCAGGCTGGATGGCACGGTTCTGTAGGTGAACACAAAGCGCAGACGATCTGAACTTACCACAGGAGTGGGGGCGAGTGGCTGGACATACAAAAAGTTAGTAACATAAACGGGAGATGAATATGGGAGCGCATGTGAAGCTGTGTCTCGATAAGGGGCTGCACGCTCTCCGGGATGTTCGTGGTTGGATCACTGGTTGGATCTCTGATCGGGGCTCCAACGTAGCGAAGAATAGCCAAGTTAGTGAAATCGTCGTAGGTCTGGTTCCCCGTATTGGGTAAAGCACGAATCCCTGTCCACATCACAGTCAGATCAACAGGAACTCCCGAAATACCAAATCACCCTACAGTAGTTGTCGACTGGCTGGTTGGCTTCGAGCTGTGAATAGGTAAGCCACTCCTTCCAGTGTAGGAATCAATTATTTCATCTCACAACAACAGAGTAGCGTTGACCTGTTCGAACCCATCAGCCGATCCGGTCACAATCCATTTCAACTTTCCATACCAGCAAAGATCTCCAGCGAATCCACCCTCAAAGGCTGAACGTTCGAACCCTCAACTTCAATGATCGTAAACTCGTGACCATCGATTGAGAAGTTGTAAGCAGGCTCGCAAGAGACAGAGACTAGACGCAGTCGGTAGCTTTCCAAGTTCCACGTGTTCAATTCTCTCTCCATTCAGGCGGGCAGCGTAACACTCACCGACGGTATTGAACGACATTCACCACAGCAAGGGACACATTAGGTCCGCCATTATAACGGCCAATACCATTGATCAAGGTCGAGTTGTAATCTCTTCCAAGATTGTCAGCCTGCGAATCTAACAGAAGCATGGAGCGGACACTTACGGAATCAGTGGCGCCTCAGTCGAAGAGTAGTGGTACCAGTCCGCCAGCGTGATAACAGTGCTCTCTGCAAATACAAGAAATCGTTTGACAGAGAGCACATCTGAAACTTGTCACCTCTCTCACCGTCGTCGATGTCATACAAACTAAGATGAGGATCTTCTGGATCATAGATGACAAAAGCACCACGCAACCCGTCACAGTATTGCGCCTTGTAATGACTGTAATACCAATATGTACCCTAATCGATATCAGTTCTCGGCACATTCCGAAGATTGAAGGGTTACATACAGTTTGTTCCCCCGCATTGAATTGATAGAGGAAGCTCTCGCCAGGTACAATAGGACATTGACTGACAAACGCACCTCCGTCAGCGTAGTTAGTATCGACTTGGAATATACCGTGCCAGTGCTGCAAACGATAACTGTTCTGCTACCACGAAATATGGGAGTAGAAAGAAGAGATCCTTACGACAGAGGTCACCAAGTCCAAAGACGAGTCGTCCAAGTTATTGAAGACATTGAGCGAAAAGGTGTCGCCCTGAGGAGTATGGGTTCAAAAGATGTCAAGGAAATATCCCGAGGATTATTGAGCCAGGTGTGATACCGTTGACAACTGTAGCACTACAGAGAGAATGGCAGTCGGTGGTCACACAAAGAGCGACAGCTGGAAGTACAAGTGACCTACACGCGACTGTACCCATCGGGAGCGACAATTTCATTGGTGATGGTGAGGGTAGCACTTGGACCAATAGCCACAGCATAGACCCTGGCCAAGATTGTGGCGAGGAAGAAAGAAGCGATAGGACGCATGATGGCAACGCTGCAGGGGAAAAGGAGTGGAAAGGGATGAACCTCTGGCTTGGGGAGAGTTGAGCTGCTCTCTAAGACATTTTATAGGACGAGGCGCGAGGCAGAAATAAGATAATACTTCCAAATGCAGAAGCCTAGTATCTGGCGCAGTGAGGTATTTATCCTCGAGACATAGTGAATAGAAGGGCCGCTTACTACTAGTAGGCGTCCGTCTGGGAAATCAGAGAGTGAATGCAAAGTGGGTTTGCGGGAACTGGCGCCGAGTAAATTCTCGGAGATAATAGTCTCCCGGCCCGACAGTTGGATGTTGGACGTTCAAGTTGACGCGTTGACGTCTTGGCATACTTTGCTGCAACCAAGCAAGAATGGAGTTGTTCGGCTTGCAGGGTAAAAACCAAGATTAATTAAAGACTGGCTTTCACGTTCGTCGGCCTCGGTTAAGAAGCATGAATGGCTTTTAGAACCTGGTCACGGGCCTCACGGCAATAGTAGTCAGTAGTGAGCAACGTTGTACCTCCCACATATGGCCGCTGTATTGATTGCTGCCGTCGAAAGGTGGATTATGTAATTATGAGGTTAATTTGAATTTGCCTCAGTTCTTGTCGGAAGCGGAAGCGAAGCGAGTCGACGTGTGGCAGTTGGCGTAGTTCCGCATCCAACCACGTGACAAACACGTGCTCAATTGAGCTCCGCGTCCCGGTCGCAACCGAGACCATATTCCCAGAATGCGGCTACATCACGCGCATCAGAAGTAATACATTTGTTATGTAATAAAGTCTGGCATTCAAATAGTAATCCTTAATACAATTGAAGACCGTGCGGGGAAGTGGCCCAAACATGGGCAAATTCTGACTAAATTTGGGGGGTATTTTGGCCCACTGATGGGAATGTCTTTGTAAGCAAAGCGTAAAAGGAAACAATCTTACTAAGCTTACATGTCCGTTCCGGCAGGCACTGTCAGCGTGACCAAATAATGTAACAAAATTTCGAGGCCTAGATTAGTCAATCAGGGCCTGAATTAGACTTCTGAACACGTGTCTCTTGTCATGGTCATTAAGCGAGTCGTTAGACTGCACGCCAAGCAATGGAATGAGACGTCAGCCTTTCATCTCAGCGATACTGTTTATTTGTTGTTGTGATGCAGATTTTCCGTCCCTTCTTTGGCATCTTCCTGGCGTGACTTCGACATCCTTCTGGACCTCTACCCTTGGACAACAGTCTTAGATATACTTATGCAGAGCCTTCTCCCAGTAGCTGCTGTCGTACTCTTTACTTTCTGGGTTTTGTCCATGTCATCTTCAACTGCCAGATGGCATGCTAAGGGCAAAACCATTATAGATTGAAGCTGTGAGTGTGATTGTATCATTTAATATACAGCCTTTAATCTTACTGTTATCCAGAGTATTCTATCAAGAATGGACAAGCGAAATGCTTGATATGCCCCACCCGATTCACCACATCAAGCTATTTCAATGTTAGCAACTTGGGACAGCACGCAAAGGGAGAGCGACATCTGTTGTCAGTTAGCAAATTACAGCAAAGCAAGGAGGTGCAGGCATCATCTGATACCAACAAGGAGTCAAATAATGACTTTAACTTCATTGAAGGTATGCCATTTGCATACCACTTCAGTTGTTTTCTTATCTTCATGGGAACAGCATTTTTGGGCAAGCCACTTGATGATTTTGGTGACACTATTCCAGACGTGGGGACCCCAGAACTGTTGCATGAAGCTGTTGCAGGGCCATCCTTACCCAATGGTGGCATGTTATTCTCTGCAGGGGAGGAACCTATATCTCTTATGGCTGAATCACTTGCCCGAGCACTCCGAAATTCCAAAGATTTATTGGGTGAGGCTCAACTTCCAGATGAAGGCTTCAATATCGATGAGAATGACCCATTCTATTGTGAAGGTACAGTACATAATTCCTCTTTACAGACCCCAACATGGTGCCGAGCTGTCACGCGGGACGGAGCGTGGCGGTTCTGTCGATGTTTCTGTCTGGCAGCCTCCTTGGCTGTTCGTTCTATTGCTATGAGGGGTAGGGCGTCTGGCCTGTCTCTGTCCTTCTGTTGTAAGTGTAGGATGATATCTGCGTCGGTGACCGTCGTCTTGGTCGTCTTCTGTGGAGTTCTAATGCCTTGTTAGAACGGCTGTGGGTAGTGGCGGTGCTGGCTGCTGTCGTTCCCTATCTCCTGAAGGAGGAAGGGGATCTAGATGTGAAGGAGTCGATTTGGATACTCAAGATGAGTGTCCAAAGGAAGGGATGTCTGAAGTGCTGATACGCCTTGTATTGCACTTAGTTCGTTGGTATGCCACTAAGGTCGTGAATGGAAGGAGCTGCTCCTTCCTGCTGGGGATTCTGGTGCAGATAGGGTAGTTCTATAGAGCACTGAGAGGTCCGTTACTCAGTGACCTTCGTCTGTCTGAAGCGAAGAAAGGCAACGCCTTTCTGAGCGCTTAACGTATGTGTCGGAGTTCGAAGAGTTCCCAATCGGGACTCGGTTTACTATATATGGTAGATTAAGTGAAACGCGTCACTAAGTCGCTTAGCAGACCCTAGGGTACGTTCTAGGGCGCAAGTGGGAGGGAAAAGGGGCTGGGAAGCTTCGGATCACTCGGAGGGTTGCTCTGAGAATGTCTAGGATTCACAAGAGACCAAGCTTAAGGCTTTGGTCCCCTTCTATGAGCGTATTTATATACAAGTATCTAGGCGGAGTCATCGGCAGTCTATGACGCGTTTCAGCGGCAGTAAGGCCACGAAACTCGTCGGCATATTAGTGTAAGTAATCTAGTAATGAGCCGAGGCAACACAACAGCAGAAGGGATCGGCAGGAGTGTAATAGCGAGAGGGTAATGTAAGGAGGGGGAAGTGGTGACGACTCCAGCCGAGCTGTGGGAAATATGTACATATAAGGTAAGTATATTAGTAAACATAAGCGTCCCAATAGTCCACCATGACACGAGCTCACAGTTCACTTTCAGGACCAGAGGAATCTTCAGAGGCACTTTTAAAGCATTGGTTTGGGTTGGATGCAAAGAGTGAATGGTTTCCGTATCCAGATAAAGCTGTAAGAAGTATGGCATATAATCACTGACCTGCACTAACTTTATCACAATGCAGCTCTTCCTCATGGATTTGCTCTTCAGCTCACCAAGGCTGAAATTCTCAAGGGCACAACAAAAGGCCATTCTTTCATAGGTGAACAAACTTGGTGCTACTGTCCCTTCTTACAAGAAATTCCAAGCAACACAAACCAGTTTCTTGAACGGATTGGGCAACCCAACAAGCCATGTCGAGTCTGGCTGGGGGAATGTCTATTATCTTAATGAGATTGGTGACTTAATTGCAAAGGTAAGCTTGCTCCAATTTAGATTGAACATGGAACTAATCTATTTGAAAGGACATGGCCAACCCGATTTCACGACCTGGAATGGTTTTCTATCTGGATGACAGTGGCAGCTCCCTTAGCCAGACCTAGAATGCAGATAAGATGCTCAAGGACGTCCCCAACCACCTCTTAACACCAATGATCAAACATCAAGGGGTAATTTATTATGTCAATGAGCTTGTGCAATGCAAATGCGGGGCCTGCTTTATTCCAAATTGGTGGATTATGAAGAATGGCTCCATGTATGCTGTTGGCTACTTTGTCACTGAATGCAAAGTATGTGATGCTTCACTAGTGCTTATTGTATTGTAATTTATATTCACTTTCTCTGCTACAGGATGGCCTTAACGTTGAAACTGATCATCTGGAAACAGTTGAAGTTTCAACATTTTCTGCTAATATTGAAACAATCTTGAGTTCGAATACAGGCATCTATCCCTTTTCAGGTTTGTTGATCAATGCAAGGAGTATAACATAATTTTAATCCAAGCTATGTAGAGGGGTCTCGCAGCTATTGGGATATGATGCCCCACCCACTTTGGAAGGTCACCGGAAGTCGCATGGTCTATTCCATCCCACTTGTCATTTTCCAAGACGATGTATCTGGGAATCAGTCAAAGCAGTGGAATAAGCATTACTCATGTTATTTGTCAAATGGTATGATCCCACATCAGAAGCTTGAGAGCGAGTTTCATGTTTGTTTTGTTGCCACGTCACTGTTTGCAAGTCCTCTGGAAATCATGCAAGGCATACAATGTTCAATAGAGTAAGTCTTTCTCGACTTGTTGCTCTTATTCAATCACCAATGCAATATGTAGGACTGCGTTTGCATCACCCGTCGTCGCTTGGGATTGCCAAGAGAAAGAAGTTTTGCTTTGACCATATGCTCTGCTGTTTCCAGGTGATAATCCAATGCAGGCAGAATTTTGCAGCTCTGCAGGGCTATGTTGTAACCATTTTTGCTGAACATGTAGGGTTGGAGGCAGCCAGAAGTACAAGCAGTCAGATGAAGGATTCTTGGAACTTTTGAAGGTTAGTTGTACATCCACCAGTACACATACAAGTTCTGATGTGGACTCCGACGTCAGTAAGGGATATATCGCACACTGGAGGAGACAAAGCAGAACACACTTGGGCAACTCTTTATGGCTCTCCAGCCGTCAGTTTTGACAACTCTTATGGAGGCTGTTTGTTCCTCGGGCACCAAAGATGCACTCGCACAGCCTGTCATCAACAATCTTGTTAAATTAGGGCAGCAATTATGAAAGAACAATCCAGAGTGTGCTGCATACACCCCTGACAAAGTTCAATCAATTCTCACAGATGAGCTTAAGTGGGCACAAGGCCTTGGACATGGAATTCTCAACCTGTTGATTGACATGGATGGTAAGGAATTCCACTTGCATTTTATAATTTATCTAAGATATCAAAACATATTAGGTGTTGATATTCATAAAGATACACTGACTGAGATCCTCCATACTATTCTCCTTGGCATTGTAAAGTATTACTGGGGCCAGACCATGTGGATATTAGAGAAGGCAAAGCAGCTTGAAATATTCCAGGCATGGCTCAATTCCGTAGTTACTGATGGTTTGAACGTTCCGAAGCTTCAGGCAGATTACATGTGTCAGTACAAGGGAGGTCTGATTGGAAAGCACTTTAAAACAATTTCGCAAGTGATGGCATTTGCAGTGTATGACATTGTTCTGAAGGAGGTGCTGGAAGCATGGCTAATCATCAGACAGCTGACAGTCCTTCTGTGGCATATGGAGATAAAAGATATTGAATCGTACATGGCAAGTCTTGGTGTTTGCTATGTTGTGGGATCTATCTCACAAGTTAATCTACAGAAGGAACTTGACTTGTGCATAAACGACTTCCTCAACATAACATGTAAATGCAGCCCAAGCATTCTAATTACAAAACCAAAGTTTCATTTTCTTGTTCACCTTTCTTTCTATATCCACTGCTTTGGTCCAGCACTTCTGTTCTCGACTGAGTGCTATGAGGCATATAATGCAGTCTTTCATGCTGCATCTGTATTCAGTAATTGGCTTGCCCCAAGCTGTGACATTGCCTGGTCTTTTGCAGGAATCGATTGTGTTAAACACATTGTCACTGGTGGTTGGTGGCTGGACATTCAAATGAAACAATGGACTCGTGCCAGTCAAAAGGTTTTGGCACATATTCTCGAACACCCCAAACATGCATCCATGGTGGGACTTCCCATGAAACAGCCATACTCACCAGGTGAATTTGGGTTCCGCATCCAAGTTGAACATGTACTAAACTACTGGCTTCAACTAGGTGTTACTCTTGAGCATCTAAGAGCCACCCGCATTAACAACTTGTTGTGGGACTCCCTTCGAGCATGCAAAGTCATAAGCAAGCCAGCGGCCTTCAATTCATTTGAATGTAGATGTGCTGTTATTGCATCATCAGGAGAGGTACTCAAGTGTGGGGGTAATGCAATAATCAGAGTCGAGGGGGTACATATATTCCATTTGCTATGTCTGTACATGCTGACGTGGCTCATAATTGTCTCCAGGGGGATTTCTTGCCATTAAGCTTTGGTATCATCCATGAAATTACTGTAGCGAGATCCAAAATGCAGCCCATTCAAGATCTTGCATATATTACTGTGCAATGCTTTGATCTCGCTGCAATGAAACATCCCTTGCTTGACATGCCCTCTGTTTCTCTGTCGCAGCGTTATGTAGTCATTCACCCACAGGTATAAAATTTGCTTCCTGCAATAAAAGCTCTGTTAACCGCCACTATATCTAGGACATCATTAGTGCAGTGGACCTTCAACATGATTGCCACCGTGGTGCTTGCAGTGCGACAGGGACACAGGCAGTATATGAAGAGCGTGAGATCACATCTCTTTCTCGAACAGTTGTTACTCACACAGATAGTGAACACTACATTGTGAATATCGCCTCCCTGCATAACTATGCTCAAATTGCATCAGTGCTACCATCCAATCTTCAAACACCTTCATTCCATATCAAAAGTGAGGCAACCTTAGGAAATGGTGCCACTTTACAGATCCAGCTTGCAAAACAGAAGCCACCACCTGGCACAGCTGAGCCTGACCCTACTCTGTCATTGAATGCTATGGAAGCACCATTAACTGCTGCTGAAAATAATTCAACCACAATCCCAAGTTATGGAGATGACCAGCCGACACCCAACCAAGAAGGGGAAGCCCCACCACTCGCACCTCTATTTTTGCATCACCCTAAAGAGAAGCCTCAGAAGGGCAAGGCGAAACAGTCAACACAAGCTATGTATGCTGAGCAAATGTGCTAGCATATTAATTGCTAACAATATTTAATCCAGTGAATCATGTACGGTAGATGTACTCAAGTATTTCTGTGATCTGTATGGCCTTTCCAAGGCTGGTAAAAAGGCAGATCTTGTTGATCGCTTGATGAAGGATATCCAGAGGTATGTTGACTAACACCAGGGGAGAAAACTAGAAAATTGACAGATTATGTTAGTTTGCAACATACATACCCTGCAGTGCAAGAAATAAGTATGGCTCAGGATGCTGTTAAGCAGCTGACTGAAGTACTAGCCACCTCTCATAAGCGAAAACGAGTGGAGCCAGAGGTTGGTACAAATTCCATAAATAATAGTGAAGGACTGGTGAAGAAGAAAAAAGGTACTGTTGAGGATGATTCGTGCAGAGAGAATGAAGGAATGCTCAGAGGCTTGTTTACTAATACATAGACACTGTACATTGAATGAATTCCCATAATTTAGAGGCACAATTTGAGTTAGCCTCGGTCCATGCAGCCCTAAAGGATGCTGCAAAGAGGTGTGGAAATAAATTTTTGCGTAAGTCCCAATTGTGACTTGAAAATTTGGTCAACACACAAGTCACCACTTCAACAATTCATGAACCATGCCTCTTTTCGACAACATTCTAAGCAGCGACCCAATTGAGCCTTGGAGCAATGGAACATTGAATGCACCGACACCAGAGCAACAAATGCCACGGACCACATCGGGATCCAGCCTGGATGAGAACATGTAAATTTTTTTGCCTCACCAGCAGCTGAGCCATGATTCATGATAGCCAACTCACATATCTATTGAAGACCCACCCCTGGGCCACAGAATCATGATGCTCAACACACGACCCAAGTGCCACCCTCTGTTCTTGGTCATCATGTACATGACACTCAGGAATGGTCACCTTGTGAAAAGGCTCATCTAGGAATGTTTGCAAAGGAGAAGTGTCACCGCCAAGGGTTTGACAGCAACAATAGACACACTAAGTCGACAAGCTAGGACTCAAAGTGTCCTAGAAGACTTTTAGAGAGGAAGTCGACCTTCAAGTCAATGTCGATACCCGGGTTACTGCTTGCTGAGCTGCAACTCAGTAGCCACCCGCAACGAAGTAGAACACTGCTAGTATTGAGACAAGAGACTCAACTTGCCTCTACCAGGCGTAATGAGTCCCCTATATATAGTACATGGTACTTGAGGGCAGGCCTAGGGCCTGAAGGGGCAGTGCTACCTATTTATACGACCAAGACAATAACAACCAATAGCACAAGACACTCAAGAAATCACAAGCTGATGTACATGAAACGGGGCACGAACATGAAATGGGGCATGAGTCCTCTAATTGGCCGGTTCTGCAACTTACAGGGGCACGATGGTGTTGAACCATCACCCCAGGCCGGTTACACCACTCCCTCGCTAGACAGGATGCCCTCATCCTGTTTTCCTCCATCTGGATCGCCTCCCCAACTGGGGCCAGTATCGCTCGACTCCCACCTGCAGGATCTTCTTGGCTGCCCTTGCCGTGACGAGTCGGTCCTCGCATGCCTGCTTCATGGCCTCAGATGCTGCCAAATTTGCCTGAGCCAGGCGCAGCTCGGCATGCATCGTGTCGCACTTGCGGTCCAGAACCTGGTACTGCGTGACTTCAGTGAGGAGGGGCCAATCATCCAAGTCGATGACGGCCTTGTGTAAGGGGTGATAATCGATTTCCATCCCCCATAGACGGGCGTGGAACCATGATGGGAGTGGCGAGAGAGGAAAGTCGTCGAACTCGGGGCACGCGTAGAGTTCGATAATTTGGGCGTTGTGGTCACCCATTGCATTGGCCGCCAGGCCCGCCACTCATCCGTCGTCCAGTTGTTTGATGAAGACAGCAGGTTTTTCGCTGTCAGGGGTGGTGAGGGTGAATTCTGGGAGCCTCCCGTCATTCTCGACGTATCTGTCCAGGCACAAGAGGGGTTCTCCATCGATTTGCTGAATCTGTGCCTTAAGCTCACGGTTGTCCCGGTTGACGTCCTCGAACTGCCACTTGAGGCATTGCACCTCGTCCTGGAATAGGACCTCTCGCTGCTGTAGAGTGGAGGCAAGGCCTGCAGCCAGCTGGCGGAGCTGGACAGGGCCGAGGTCTTCATATCCGTCCAGGACGGATTGTATGGTGCCTGGGGAGAGAGGGCCTTCTCAGAAGGCGTTCGTTTCGAGGTCAGGGAACGCTCCGGGGAGACGGATGGTGTTTGAAGTGGGGGTGGCAGTGGCCTGGCTGGTGCTGGCCACTGTGGAGGAAGGTCTGCCAATCGCCTCGACTTCGATACGCATGGCAGGGGGCGGAACTGGGATTGGGGCGGACATAGCAAAGCAATGATGTGTGTGAGAGTGGAAGAGGGTTGAGTTGCTGTTTTTGCCAGGGGTCTCTGCTTCCCTTTTATGTTGTTCAAGGGCCGGCGCTTGTGATACTCCCGAAGGAGATCTGGGGCGTGCACCTGGTCAGCTGGTTCCCAGGTGTTGTTGCTTTCGGGATAGCCCCACCACTTTATGAGGTACTGGAGCTTCTTTGATCGCCCTTGATGGTGATGGTTTCTGATTTGCTCCACTTCATATTGTTCTTCGTTATCTATTAGCTCAGGGGGAGGTTGGGCATAATTGGGCCCGTGGGTGTCCATCTCTCTGTATGGGGTAAGGAGAGACGCATGGAATACAGGGTGGATCAACCATGATGCGGGGAGCTGCAACAAGAAGGCGACCGGGGATACGTCTTTGAGGATCTTGAAAGGGCCGTACCATTTTGGGTTTAATTTGGACCCTTGATGCGGGAGGGTCAGGTGGGTCCCCTCTAGCCACACTTGGTCTCTGGTTTTGTATTGACTTGCTGGCGTTTCGGCTGCCTTTTTATTGATAGCCTTGATGGCCTGGTCCCGTGCTTCTTCCATTCTCCGTGTTCGCTGTTCTACCACCTCATTATTGGTCCGGACCCCTAAATCTCCGGGTCCCAGTGTTGGTTCGTAGCTGATGAGGATTTGATTGAGCGATAGCCTAGTGGTGTTGTTCCTTCGGTTGTTATGTACTGCAGTCACGACCACGACCCATTCTGTCCAGTCATCTGGTTGTCCACTCGTTACCAGTTGTAAGTATTGCTCTATCCATTGATTCTTTCATTCGGATAGTCCGTCAGTCTGGGGATGGGCTGTGGTAGATAAGTTTTGTTGTATCCCGAGCCTTTTAGTGAGTGCTTTCCCGAAGCTTGATGTGAATTGCGGGTCTCTGTCGCTGATGATCTTCCTTGGTAGTCCGTACCACGGGTAGAGATGTTCTAAGTAGAGCTGGGTGATTCCTGGTCCTGTGATACTGGTGGAGCAGGGGAGGAATAGGGCAGCGCGTGAGCATCCATGGTCTACAATGGTGAGGATTGTGTCCAACCCTTGCTTTGGTGGTAGCCCAGTGATCAGGTCCATGGCTATGGTTTTGAAGGGTAGCGTGCCTGGTACAGAGGGGATTTGGTAGAGGGGAACACGGGTCCGATGTGTTAATATCTTGGCTTGTTGGCATGTTGCACATCCTCTGACATAGTCCACAATCCATTCTTTCATTCTCGGCCACCAGTAGCGTTCCTGCACCTTCTGCAGGGTCTCGTCCCTTCCTGGGTGGCCAGACGTAGGTGTGTCATGGGCATTCCTGATGATCGTTCATCTGAGTTCTTTGAGGTTTGGTATGATGGTCTTCCCCTGAACTGTTTGTGCTGTTCGGACTCTGTGGGATGGAATGATGGTGATGTCTTTATTGTCGTCCTCGCCATGGTCTGCATTTGACGGTCTGGATAGTGCATCTGCTGCATTGTTTGTCTTGCCTGGGATGTATTCCAATATGTAGTCATATTCTTGAAGATCGGCGTGCCACCGCACAGTTCATCGATTCAGGTTCCTTGGTGACTTCCAGTATTGGAGGTTTGTGTGGTCGGTTTGTATTATGAATGGCATTTTTGTCCATCCTAGGTAGTGTCTCCAGTGGGCTAAAGCCTTCATGATGGCTAACAGTTCCTGTTCGTAGATGTTGTAGTTTCGTTTGGTGGGCGTGAACATTGCCGAGTAATATGCCACTGGGTGTAGAACTGGTTTGTGTCGTTGGGCCAGAGTTGGTGTGAGGTTATGCTGTCCCTCCTGCAAGAGTACGGCACCCATGCCGTATGCTGATGCATCAACATGCAGCGTAAACTGCTTTTTGACATCGGGTTGAATTAGTACTGGGCTGCTGCACATTCTGGTCTTCAGCTCTTCAAACGCTTGCATTTGTGCCTCTCCCCAATACCAGGGTGTGGCCTTCTTTGTCAGTTCGAGCAGGGGTTGCATGATCTTTGAGTAGTTTGGTACGAAGTAGCGGTAGTAGCCTGTGAACCCTAGGAAACTTCTGACATCAGTTGGGTTCTTTGGTGGGGACCAGTCTGCGATTCCTTGTAGTTTTTTGGGGCTCATCCTGAGGTGACCTTTCCCTATGATGACTCCTAGGTATTCGATTTCTTCTTTCTCAAATTGGCATTTCTCTGGCTTTAGATAGAGATCATTCTTTTCCAGCTTGTCTAGCATGCGGTGGACATACTCCTGATGCCTGGCAGTATGTTGTTCCTCCATCTCGTGCGGCCGTTTGGCTGTGTGGATGGCAATATTGTCCATGTAGACCAAGAGCCAGCCCTCTCCCACCTCTTGCCGGAAGATAGTGTTCATCATCATTTGGAAAGTCGCCAGGGAGTTAGTAAGGCCAAAGAACATGACTGTTGGCTCAAACAGTCCTTCGTGAGTGAGGAAGGCCGCCTTCCATTTGTCTCCTTCCTTAATTCTGATGTTGTTATAGCCCCAGCGTACATCCACTACCGTGAACTTTGTGCATCCACTGAGTCAGTCCACGACTTGTGGGATGAGGGGTGAGACGTTTCTGTTTTTCTTTGTCCATTTGTTGATGGGCCAGTAGTCCTGTACTGGCCTTAGTTTTCCATCCTTTTTCTTTACGAAGAAGAAGTTGGCTGCGTATGGTGATTTTGAGACGCAGATGGTCCCCCTCTTCAGGTGTTCTTGAACGAATTTATGCATTTTGGCCTTTTCCTCCTGTGTGAGGGGTAGCAGCCATCCTGGCATGGTGTCGGGTGCCCCTGGCAATAGTTCGATGGCATGGTCCCATATGGTCAAGCTGGGCATTTGTTGTGATTCCTCTTCACTGAACACCTTTTTGTGCTGTCGGTATTCAGCTGGTATCGCATTGTTTGGTTCAGGGTCATTCGTGGTGCTCCCTATTGTTACTCTTCCTAGGAGGTATGTGTCGGTTCTCTTCCTGACTGGTCTTGGCACTTTTTTGTGCGAGGTACGTATACTGCTTTTGCAGCATTTGGGGCTGAAAGGACAACAGGGAGATGGGTGAAATCGATCCATCCTTTCTTCCAGTCGATTTTTGGCTGGACGGAGGCAAACCATGGGTATCCGAAGATGGCCTTATGGTCCCCTAGGTCTGAGAGGAAAAACCTCTGGTTTGTTGTCTGTGTTCCTGTTCTGAATTGTAGGTCGGTGTAGTATTTGAGGGCTCTGCTCTTGTTTTCTGTCCCATCGACGTTGAATAGCAGTCTCGGGACTGCCAGTTGTTTAATGGGGAGTCGTAACCATTTAGTGTAGTCAAGGCTCATAAAGTTTTTGGTGGCCCCTGAGTCTATGAGGGCCACTCCTTCAGCTCTTTTCGCGATAGATCGTGCATAAAAATAGACTGTCATAGATTTTCTTGCTGATATATACACGTTATCGCTATGGATTTGCCTAAGCAGGGCCGATCTGATTAGGCAGAGGGAAAATCCTGTGTGACTCCCATTTCTTTAGCTAGTTTTATTTGGTCATCGAGGGACATTCCCTCTAGTTGTGCCCGCATGGTAGCCACTGAGGTTCCCTTGGATGGTTCTGCCATCTGATAGTCTTGGTCTTCCTCTTCCTGGAGATCGATGAGGTTGGCCTGTCTAGGGTTCTGTCTGTAGGGGTTCCTAGGTTGTTGTCATCTTTCGGGGCAGGCATGGGTGAAGTGCCCCTCTCTCCCACAGTTGAAGCATCGCATTGCTTTGTACCCGGGGGCTGATACGTTCCCTCTGGCAGGTGGCCCCGTTCTCTGTCTCCAGTTTCCTCGTCCCCTCCAGTTGTTAGGGGTGCGGCCTCTGGATAAGTCCATGGGTACCGGAGTATTGTTCATGGATGGTGTTGCGTTGGTTGAATTGTATTGGGGGTGGTTCCCCTGGTTGTATCGAGGTTGCCAATTCCTTTGTTGGAATGGTGGTGGTCTGGGTGGATTATTGAATCGCTGGAATGGTGATTGTGCTCCCAGCATCTTCTTCAGAATGCCATCTATGATGGTCTTCCCTTGCGCAATAGTCTTGACCTTCTCTTTAAGGTCATGATAGTTGAGAGGGATCGGCGGCTTGAGAGTGTCATGCAGGAGTGAGGCTGGGATTCCTTGTAGGAATATGTTGTAGGTTTCTTCATTTCCCAGCGTGTATCCTGCTTTCCTTGCCAGGCTTTCAAATCTGGTGATGTATTCATCGTAATCCGACCCCTTCATCCAACAATCTCTGATTTCATTTCTGGCCCATTGGGCTGCTTGAGTATCCTGGAATTGTTGGCTAAATTCCAGAAGGAATTGGTCCCATAGTGCTGGGATATTGTCTTGGGGCATGTGTAGTCTGTCAATCCATTCGCCCATGTCTCTGACCCATTGGGCCATGTTTTCTCCCTTGATGAGGGTGAGGGTGAAGGCAATTTTCTTGAAGGGGGAATTGTACCCTGCTACGTCTGCATTCAGGCACAGATATCCTTTTACTTCCTCGATGAAGTTGTTGGCCTTGGATCTGTCCCCCATAAAGACTTGTGGGAGTGCTCCCATGGTTTTCACATCAGCGGCTGCTGCCACTGGTATTTGTGGTGCATTTGGGTCCGGTCCTCCTGGTCCTCCTGGTCCTCCTGGTCCTCCCGGTCCTCCTGGTCCTCCTCCGGACCCTCCTGGTGGTCCTGACCTCTTGAGGACCTGCCTGAGAACGTTTTGGATATGTTGTGGTGTGCTTTGGGTAGTTGTGGATGGCTGTGCAGCGACAGCTGTAGCTGTAGTGGTTTGTGTCGACATAGCTTGTGAGAGGCTGGGGATTCTGATCCCTGCTGGGAGGGCGTTGGTTGGTATCCCCTAAAGGGGGGGTAAGGGTTCTGATGGGAAATGCCAGTGCCTTTTCTTCCACCGGGGTGATCTTGATCTTGTTGAAGGCATCGTCAATTTCTTTGACTGCCTCATCTGATTCTGTGTCTGAAATGACCTCTGGTCCTTCTAGTTCTTTGTCGAGGAGCTTGTCTGCTTCTGATCCTTCGGTGTCGTATTTGTGTAGTTGCGGGACTGCCGCTCCTAGGGTATATTGCCCTTCAGTCCAGTGGACTTCCTTCCACCTGTTGTTGTGGATGCACACCAGCTTCGGGTTAGTTGGCGCTTTGCCTCTTGCTGTGATGATGATCTGTATATCCTGGTCCATGGGATTGGCTGGGTGTTCTTTGGAGATGTACCGAACTCTGTGGTTCCTTCTGCCTTCAGTGGCGTCTACCCAATCGAGGGTCGTGTTCTGCAGTGTCCCTTCTGAACTGCTAGCCATATTGAAAACAAGTTGAGTCTAATGTCACCGCCAAGGGTTTGACAGCAACAATAGACACACTAAGTTGACAAGCTAGGACTCAAAGTGTCCTAGAAGACTTTTAGAGAGGAAGTCGACCCTCAAGTCGATGTCGATACCCGGGTTACCGCTTGCTGAGCTGCAACTCAGTAGCCACCCACAACGAAGTAGAACACTGCTAGTATTGAGACAAGAGACTCAACTTGCCTCTACCAGGCGTAATGAGTCCCCTATATATAGTACATGGTACTTGAGGGCAGGCCTAGGGCCTGAAGGGGCAGTGCTACCTATTTATATGACCAAGACAATAACAAACCAATAGCACAAGACACTCAAGAAATCACAAGCTGATGTACATGAAATGGGGCATGAACATGAAATGGGGCACGAGTCCTCTAATTGGCCGGTTCCGCAACTTACAGGGGCGCGATGGTGTTGAACCATCACCCCAGGCCGGTTACAAGAAGTGTGAGGTCTATGGTGTTCCATTAAAGCAGCAGGATGAAATCATTGAGATGAGTCGGGTGCAAAGGATTCCACTGAAAATAAGTTACAAAGACTAACCTCCAGTGCATAGCTCACAACACATGAAATGATGATCACTTGGATATGTAGATCAGCAGCAGATAAAGAAGAGGCTCTTCACAATGTTTTGCTCACCTATCTCAAGTCACCTGCATTTAAGGTAAATTTCTCATAGCATATATTGGCATCATGTTCACCTTTTGGCCAGGAAAATGTTGCCTCTAAGCTGCAGTGTATGCTTCTGGAACCAAAACTCTCTTCCTATAAGGATGGGGTGCTGTAACCGGCCTGGGGTGATGGTTCAACACCATCGCGCCCCTGTAAGTTGCAGAACCGGCCAAATAGAGGATTCGTGCCCTGTTTCATGTTCGCGCCCTGTTTCATGTACATCAGCTTGTGATTTCTTGAGTGGCTTGTGCCATTGGTTGTTATTGTCTCGGTCGTATAAATAGGTAGCACTGCCCCTTCAGGCCTTAGGCCTGCCCTCAGGTACTTCGTACTATAAATAGGGGACTCATTACGCCTGGTAGAGGCAAGTTGAGTCTCTTGTCTCAATACTAGCAGTCTTCTACCTCATTACGGGTGGCTACTGAGTTGGAGCTCAGCAAGCGGTAACCCGGGTATCGACATCGACTTGCGGGTTGACTTCATCTCTATAAGTCTTCTAGGACACTTTGAGTCCTAGCTTGTCGACTTAGTGTGTCTATTGTTGCTGTCAAACCCTTGGCAGTGACATTAGACTCAACTTGTTTTCAACACGGCTAGCAGTTCGGAAGGGACACTGCAGACTACAACCCTAGATTGGGTAGATGCCGTTGCAGGCAGAAGGAACCATAGAGTTTGATACATCTCCAAGGAACACCCAGCCAATCCCACAGACTGGGATATACAGATCATCGTCACACCAAGAGGCAAAGCACCAACTAATCTGAAGCTGGTGTGCATTCACAACGACAGGTGGAAGGAAGTCCACTGGGATAGAGGACAGTATACCGTAGGAGCGGTAATCCCACAACTACACGAATACGACACTGAAGGATCAGAAGCTGACGAGCTTCTCGACGAAGAACTAGAAGAACCAGAGGTCGTCTCAGACACAGAATCAGACGAGGCAGTCAAGGAGATCGACGCCGCTTTCGATAAAATTAAGATCACCCCAGTGGAGGAGAAAGCACCAGTGTTTTCCATTAGAACCCTTACCCCACTCCAAGGACTGCCCACCGACGCGCTACCATCAGGAGTTAGAATCCCTAGTCTCTCACAAGCCATGTCGACACAAACCACCACAGCTACAGCCGTTGCCGCACAGCCATCTGCTACTACCCAAAATGCGCCCCAACATATACAGAACGTTCTCAGACAAGTCCTCAAAAGGTCAGGCCCGCCAGGAGGGTCCGGAGGAGGACCAGGAGGACCAGGAGGACCAGGAGGACCACCAGGACCACCAGGACCAGACCCAAATGCACCACAAATACCGGTGGCCGCAGCCGCCGATGTAAAGACCATGGGGGCACTTCCACAAGTCTTCATGGGAGACAGATCCAAAGCCGATGACTTCATCGAGGAAGTAAAAGGGTATCTACGTCTGAATGCAGACGTAGCAGGATATAACTCCCCCTTCAAAAAGATCGCCTTCACCCTAACCCTCATTAAAGGCGAGAACACGGCCCAATGGGTCAGGGACATGGGCGAATGGATTGATAGGCTGCACATGCCTCAAGACAATATCCCAGCACTATGGGATCAATTTCTCCTAGAATTTAGCCAACAGTTCCAGGATACCCAGGCAGCCCAGCGAGCCCGAAATGAAATCAGAGATTGTTGGATGAAGGGATCCAACTACGACGAATATATTACCAGGTTCGAAAGCCTGGCAAGGAAGGCCGGATATACGTTAGGAAACGAGGAAACATACAACATCTTCCTCCAAGGGATTCCCGCGTCGCTCTTACACAACACCCTGAAGCCGCCGATCCCTCTCAACTACCATGACCTCAAGGAAAAGGTCAAGACCATCGCGCAAGGGAAAACCATCATAGATGGCATCCTAAAAAAGACCCTGGGAGCACAATCGCCATTCCAACGATTCAATAACCCACCCAGACCACCGCCATTCCAACAAAGGAACTGGCAACCCAGATACAGCCAGGGGAACCGCCCCCAATACAATTCAACAAACGCGCCCCCATCAATGAACAACACCCCAGTCCCCATGGACCTATCCAGAGGACGCACCCCTAATAACTGGAGGGGACGAGGAAACTGGAGACAAAGACCGGGACCACCCGCCAGAGGAAATGTGTCTGTGCCAGGATATGAGGCAATGCGGTGTTTCAACTGCGGCAGAGAAGGGCACTTCGCCTGTGCCTGCCCGAGAGGCGACAGCCACCCAGGAACCCCTACAGACAAGGGCCCAGACAGGCCAATCTCATCGACTTCCAAGAAGAGGAAGACCAAGACTACCCAATGGCGGAACCATCAGAAGGGACTTCGGTGGCCACCATGCGAGCACAATTGGAGGGGATGTCCCTCGACGACCAGATTAAGCTGGCCAAAGAAATGGGGGTCGCACAGGATTTTCCCTCTGCCTAATCAGATCGGCCCTGCTTAGGCAGATTCATAGCGATAACGTGTATATATCAGCAAGAAAATCTATGACAGTCCGTTTTTATGCACGTTCAATCGCAAAAAGAGCCGAAGGAGTAGCCCTGATAGACTCAGGGGCTATGGAGAACTTTATGAGCCTGGACTATGCCAAGTGGTTGCAACTTCCCATAAAGCGACTGGCGAACCCAAGGCCACTATTCAACGTCGATGGGACAGAAAACAAGAGCGGGGCTCTTAAATACTATACCGACTTACAATTCCAGACAGGGACACAAACCACGAACCAGCGGTTTTTCCTCTCAGACCTAGGAGACCACAAAGCAATCTTTGGATACCCGTGGTTCGCATCTGTCCAACCAAGAATTGACTGGAAAAAGGGGTGGATTGACTTCACTCACCTCCCTATTGTCCTTTCAGCCCCAAATGCTGCAAAAGCAGTATACGTACCCCGGACCAAAAACGTACCCCGACCACTCAGGAAGCGAACCGACACATACCTCCTAGGAAGAGTAACAATAGGAGGCACCACGAGTAACCCGGAACAAAATGACACAATACCAGCCAAATACAGATGACACAAGAAGGTCTTCAGCGAAGAAGACTCGCAGCGAATGCCCAGCTCAACCATATGGGATCATGCCATTGAACTATTACCCGGAGCACCTGACACAATGCCCGGGCGATTACTACCCCTCACACAAGAAGAGAAGGCCGAGATGCACAAGTTCATCCAGGAGCACCTGAAAAGAGGAACCATCCACATCTCGAAATCACCATACGCAGCCAACTTTTTCTTCGTAAAGAAGAAAGACGGAAAATTGAGACCGGTACAGGACTACCGGCCTGTCAACAAATGGACGAAGAGAAACAGAAATGTTTCGCCCCTCATCCCACAGGTCGTAGATCGACTCAGTGGATGCACCAAGTTTACAGTAGTCGACGTATGATGGGGCTACAACAACATCAGAATAAAGGAAGGGGATGAGTGGAAAGCCGCTTTCCTCACCCACGAAGGACTGTTCGAACCAATGGTCATGTTCTTTGGCCTTACCAACTCCCCGGCCACCTTCCAAATGATGATGAACACTATCTTCCGACAGGAGGTAGGAGAAGGCTGGCTCTCCGTATATATGGATGACATCGCCATCCACATGGCTAAACGACCATACGAAACAGAGGAGCAACACACAGCCCAGCACTGAGAGTATGTCCATCGCATGCTAGACAAACTAGAAGAAAACGACCTCTACCTCAAACCTGAAAAATGCCAGTTCGAAAAAGAGGAAATCGAGTATTTAGGGGTCATCGTAGGAAGAGGCCACCTCCGAATGAGTCCTAAAAAGCTACAGGGAATTGCGGACTGGTCCCCACCAAAGAACCCGACAGATGTCAGAAGCTTCCTAGGGTTCACAGGCTACTACCAATACTTCGTCCCAAACTACTCAAGGATTGCCCGACCCCTACTCGAACTAACAAAGAAAACCACACCCTGGCACTGGGGAGAGGCACAGATGAGGGCATTCGAAGAATTGAAGACAAGGATGTGCAGCAGCCCGGTACTAATTCAACCGGACATTGAGAAACAGTTCACGCTTCACGTCGACGCATCAGCATACGGCGTAGGTGCCGTACTCTCGCAGGAGGGACAGCACAACGACCTCACACCAACCTTGGCCCAGCGACACAAACCAGTACTACACCCAGTGGCATACTACTCAGCAACGTTTACGCCCACAGAACAAAACTACGATATCTATGAGTGAGAGTTGCTAGCCGTCATGAAGGCCTTAGCCCACTGGAGACACTATCTAGGATGGACCAAAGTACCCTTCATCATCCGAACAGACCACGCCAATCTCCAATACTGGAAGTCGCCAAGGAATCTAAACTGACGAACCGCACGATGGCACGCAGACCTACAGGAATACGACTACATCCTGGAATACATCCCGGGCAAGACAAACACGGCAGCGGATGCACTGTCCAGGCCGTCAAACGTGGATCACGGCGAAGACGATAACAAAGATATCACAATCATTCCGCCCCACAGAATTCGAGCAGCACAAACAATCCACGGAAAAACCATCATACCAAACCTCAAGGAACTCAGGCGAGCCATCGTCAGAAACGCCCATGACACGCCCACATCTGGCCACCCAGGGAGAGATGAAACCCTGAGGAAAGTGCAAGAGCAATATTGGTGGCCAAAGATGAAAGAATGGATTGCGGACTATGTCAAAGGATGTGCAACATGTCAGCAGGCAAAAATCCTAACACACCGACCTCGTGTCCAACTTTACCGAATCCCTTCAGAACCAGGCACACTACTGTTCCAAACTATATCCATGGATCTGATCACTGGACTACCATTGAAGCGAGGACTAGACGCAATTCTCACCATTGTGGACCACGGATGCTCCCACGCTGCCCTATTCCTCCCCTGCTCAACCAACATAACAGGACCGGGAGTTGCCCAGCTTTACCTAGATCACCTCTATCCATGGTATGGGCTGCCAAGAAAGATCATCAGCGACCGAGACCCATGGTTTACATCGAGCTTTGGAAAGGCGCTCACCAAAAAGCTAGGGATACAGCAGAATCTGTCCACAGTGGCCCACCCCAAACAGACGGCCTTTCGGAACGGAAAAATCAATGGATAGAGCAATATCTACGACTAGTGACTGGTGGACAGCCCGACGATTGGACGGAATGGGTGGCAGTCGCAACCGCGGTGCACAATAACGAAGAAACAGCACGACTGGGCTATCACCCAATCAAATCCTAATCAGTTACAAACCAACGCTGGGGCCCGGAGATTTAGGAGTCCGAACCAACAACGAGGCAGTGGAACAACGAGTGCACAGAATGGAAGAAGCACGGGAGCGAGCGATCAAGCAATCAATAAAAAGGCAGCTGAAACACCAGCGGACAATACAAAGCCGGAGACCAAGTATGGTTAGAAGGGACCCACCTGACCCTCCCACATCAAGGGTCCAAACTGAATCCAAACGTACGGCCCTTTCAAGATCCTCAAAGAGGTATCCCCGGTCGCCTTTATGTTGCAGCTCCCCATCATGGTTGATCCACCTGGTGTTCCACGCCTCTCTCCTTACTCCATACAGAGAGACGGACTCTCATGGGCCCAATTACGCCCGACCTCCCCCTGAATTAATCGATAACGAAGAACAATACGAGGTGGAACAGATCAGAAACCATCGCCTTCAAGGGCGATCAAAGAAGCTGCACTACCTAATAAAGTGGCGGGGCTACCCTGAAAGCGACAACACCTGGGAACCAGCTGACCAGGTGCATGCCCCGGATCTCCTTCGGGAGTATCACAAATGCCGGCCCTTAGAAAGCATAAAAGGGAAGCAGAAACCCCCGGCAAAGACAACAGCTTCCACATCTTCCACCATTAGCACCACGATCGCCTCACAATGTCCTCTCCCGCTCCAGTCCCAGTTCCGCCCCCTTCCTCGAGCATCGAGGTTGAGGCCCCTGGCCAATCTTCCGCCGCAACCGCCCGCACCGAACCGCCCGCTGCCACGCCCGCCTCTCGCTCCATCCGCCTCCCTGGCGCCTTCCCCGACCTCAAACGAACGCCTTCTGGGAAGGCCCCCTCTCCCCGGGAACTGTGCGATCCGTCCTGGACGGATACGAAAATCTCGGCCCAGCCAGCTTCGACAGCTGGCCTCAGGCCTCACCGCCACCCTCCAGCAACGTGAGGCGCTATTCCAGGATGAGGCGAGATGCCTCAAACGACATTGAAGAGGTCAATCGCGACAACCGGAGCTCAAGGCCCGAATCCAGCAAATCGACGGGGAGCCCCTTCTGTGCCCTGACGGGTATGTCGACAATGAGGGGAGGCTCCCGACTTCACCATCACCACCCCCGACGGGAGAAACCCGCCGTATTCATCAAACAGCTGGACGACGGACGAGTGGCCGGGCTGGCGGCCAATGCAACGGGCGACCACGACGCCCAAATCATCGACCTGTACGCACGTCCCGACTTCGACGACTTCCCCCTTTCCCCACTCCCACCTTGGTTCCGCGCTCGCCTGTGGGGAACCGAAATCGACTACCACCCACTCCGGGAGGCCGTCATCGCCCTGGACGACTGGAACCTCCTCGCCGAGGTCTCGCGGTATTGCGTGCTGGACCGCGAGACCGACATTCTGCGGCAGAGCTGCGCCTGGCTCAAGCGAACCTGGCAGCATCTGAAGCTGCCAAACAAGCGTGCGAAGACCGGCTCGTGGCAGCAAGAGCTGCAGGAAGATTCCCATGGTCGGGGTCGAACGACCGCAATTGGCCCGACGATCGGCATGGAGAAAGACAGGATGAGGGCATCCTGTCTAGCAGAGGAGTGGTGTAACCAGCCTGGGGTGATGGTTCAACACCATCGCGCCCCTGTAAGTTGCGGAACCGGCCAAATAGAGGATTCGTGCCCCTTTCATGTTCGCGCCCTGTTTCATGTACATCAGCTTGTGATTTCTTGAGTGGCTTGTGCCATTGGTTGTTATTGTCTCGGTCGTATAAATAGGTAGCACTGCCCCTTCAGGCCTTAGGCCTGCCCTCAAGTACTTCGTACTATAAATAGGGGACTCATTACACCTGGTAGAGGCAAGTTGAGTCTCTTGTCTCAATACTAGCAGTCTTCTACCTCATTACGGGTGGCTACTGAGTTGGAGCTCAGCAAGCGGTAACCCGGTATCGACATCGACTTGCGGTTGACTTCATCTCTATAAGTCTTCTAGGACACTTCGAGTCCTAGCTTGTTGACTTAGTGTGTCTATTGTTGCTGTCAAACCCTTGGCGGTGACAGGTGCTGCCCCGAGCAATGGTAATGTCATGGTGGACTATTGGGACACTTACGCTTACTAATATTCTTACCTTATATGTACATATTTCCCACAGTTTGGCTGGAGTCGTCACCACTTCCCCCTCCTTACCTTACACTACCACTATTACACTCTTGCTGATCCCTTCTGCTCTTGTGTTGCCTCGGCTTGTTACTAAAGTACTTACACTAATCTGCCGACGGTTTTTGTGGCCTTACTGCTGCTGAAACATGTCAGATGCTGCCGAAGACTCTGCTTAAATAGTCATGTATAAATACGCTCATAGAAGGGGACCAAAGCCTTAAGCTTGGTCTCTTGTGAATCTTAGACATTCTCAGAGCAACCCTCTAAGTGATCCGAAGCTTCCCAGTCCCTTTCCCCTCCCACTTGCGCCCTAGAATGTACCCTAGGGTCTGCTAAGCAACTTAGTGACACGTTTCACTTAATCTACCATATATAGTAAACCGAGTCCCAATTGGGAACTCTTCGAACTCCGACACATATGTTAAGCGCTTAGAAAGGCGTTGCCTTTCTTCGCTTCAGAAAGACGAAGGTCACTGAGTAACGGACCTCTCAGTGCTCTATAGAATCACCCTATCTGCACCAGAACCCCCAGCCAGAAGGAGCAGCTCCTTCCATTCATGACCTTAGTGGCATACCGACAAACTAAGTGCAATACAAGGCGTATCAGCACTCCAGACATCCCTTCCTTTGGAACCTCGTCTTGAGTATCCAAATCGACTCCTTCACATCTAGATCCCCTTCCTCCTTCAGGAGATAGGGAACGACAGCAGCCAGCACCGCCACTACCCACAGCCATTCTAACAAGGTGTTAGAACTCCACAGAAGACGACCAAGATGATGGTCACCGATGCAGATATCATCCTACACCTGCAACAGAAAGACAGAGACAGGCCAGACGCCTTACCCCTCATAGCAAGAGAACGAGCAGCCAAGGAGGCTGCCAGACAGAAACATCGACAGAACCGCCACACTCCGTCCAGCATGACAGGTAAGCTGCCTAGATCATGAGCTGTTGAAAGGCCATCTGAAAAGTTACAACAGTGCCATATCCATCTCAACCCAGGAAACTATTGTGTCCCTCAAGATCTGCAAAGTTTGATCCCTTCGAATGCCTTTGCTGCATCTGTGAGTTAGGTATTGATGACAGCAAGGTCAAGGTTGAAAGGAAAGGTGTGCAGTCAATCACATGTCAATTCGCTTGAACGAGAACAATGGCTCATCCCTTTGTGGCAGATGGCATCTGCATGGGGACAAAAAAAGGACATTTACCAACTTTTGAACAACCTCAAATTTAAATCTAGCCAGGAGTTCACTGATGACATCTGGGGTCACTGGGCATTTGTAGTAGGTTTTCCAGTCTTATATGATGCTTCATTCCTGACCATAAGTTGTTAGCACTTGAAACTTGTCGATTTTGGTGAACTTGTCAAAGAAGATAAGCAGCAGGACAAGAACTTCTAGGATTGGTTGGATAATGAGTTGGCAGAGCGACAAGATAAATACAAGGATGAACGAGACGAAGCAATATGAAACCGAAAAATTAGCCAGTAAGCGTTTCTTATCTTGTTTTCTGCTCTAGTGGCCTGCTTAGCCACAACTTAGAATCTTCTCCTCCACTCTCAAGAGGCATGCTGAGTTATGTGCTCCCAAGATGAAGCTTCAGGCTGCCCCTTTGCGAAACTTGCCAACTTGGCAGACTGATTTGAGTCTCATCATGCTTGAGATGGAGAGCTATAGCACAGGTGATTTGGATGGTGAGGCTGCAGGACAGGACGAGGAAGAGCATGAGGAAGATTAGAAATCAGATTCCATGGGAATCATGGACGGTATCGTTGAATACATAATTGTATTGAAAATGGATAAAACAAATATTTTCGATACTCTTTGGAGACCTGATAAACCCCTGATAATGGCATTTTCAACAACATACTTATATTGAGCAATACAAGATGTCAAATTTATACATGAATTTTGTTTATGGCCTGGTGTGAAGCAAACCCGAGGCAAAGCTGAATGAGAGCCATAACAACCCACCTCAGACAGACGTCAATGGGCACAACCTTAATCTAAAGTTACATTATTACAACCAAACAACCGTCCGCATCAGGTGGTGTGAATGTCTCTGGATTGGCTGTCACTCTGATGGAGCTCCCAGATTGGACGTGTACAAACCGTCTTCGTTTCAGTAGTCTTAGTGCTTATCTAAGCTGCTGTCCTTTGCTGGACGCTTACTTAAGCCAAAAATGCACATTTCTCTGGGTGGCTGCACAACCTCCTCTGGCCGCTTCAGGCCTGCTTACTTAAGCCAAAACAGCTCACTCTCTCGTGTTTCTCTGCTGGCTGGATGCTTTTTGGACACTTACCTAAGCCAAAAAACTCGCACTCTGTGGCTGTTGCACAGTAGGCTTGCTTACTTAAGCCCAAAAAAGTCGCACTCTCTGGCATTTTTCTGTCTCTGCCTGCACAACACAGTTGGATGCTTTTTGTGCTGCTTACTAAGCACAAAAAGTCAAACACTTGCTTCAAATTTTGCCTCTGCCTCTTAGCTCTTTGCAATCAAAAGGTATGTCCCCTACCATTTTTACATGGAAAATGGTTAAAATATATGTTTATTTTCGCTTTTTTTTTAGCCTTTGTCCACATTTAAGGCTTAAACCAAGGTGTGTATATCTGTTTTGGCCTATCTATTTGCTTTTTAACATGTTTATTTTCGCTTTTTTTAGTCTTTAGCCACATTTTAAGGCTCAAAAGGTCTGTCCCTTGCTTCTCTAACAATAGGATATGTTTTTAACATGTTTTATTTCGCTTTTTTTAGACCTTTGGCTACATTTCACCCTATTCCAATGTGTGTTATCTATTTTTATGATGCATAAATATGTTTTTTGACATGCTTTATGTAACCGGCCTGGGGTGATGGTTCAACACCATCGTGCCCCTGTAAGTTGTGGAACCAACCAAATAGAGGACTCCGACCCTGTTTCACGTTTGTGCCCCGTTTCATGTATATCAGCTTGTGATTTCTTGAGCTCCCTTTGCTACTGGTTGTTATTGTCTTGGTCGCATTTCACATATAAATAGGTAGCACTGCCCCCTTCAGGCCCTAGGCCTGCCCTCAAGTACCATGTACTATATATAGGGGACTCATTACGCCTGGTAGAGGCAAGTTGAGTCTCTTGTTTCAATACTAGCAGTGTTCTATCTCATTATGGGTGGCTACTGAGTCGGAGCTCAGCAAGTGGTAACCCGGGTATCAACATCGACTTGCAGGTTGACTTCTCCTCTAAAAGTCTTCTAGGACACTTTGAGTCTTAGCTCATCGACTTAGTGTGTCTATTGTTGCTGTCAAACCCTTGGCGGTGACATTAGACTCAACTTGTTTTCAATACGGCTAGCAGTTCAAAAGGGACACTGCAGACCACGACCCTTGATTGGGTAGATGCAACCGAAGGTAGAAGGAACCACAGGGTTCGATACATCTCCAAAGAACACCCAGCCAATCCCACGGATCAGGATATACAGATCATCGTCACAGCGAGAGGCAAAGTGCCAACCAACCCAAAGCTGGTGTGCATCCACAACGACAGGTGGAAGGAAGTCCATTGGACTGAGGGATGATACACCCTAGGGGTGACAGTTCCCCAACTACACAAATACAACACCGAAGGATCAGAAGCAGACGAGCTTCTTGACGAAGAATTGGAAGGACCAGAGGTTGTTTCAGACACAGAGTCAGACGAGGCAGTCAAAGAAATCGACGACGCCTTCAACAAGATCAAGATCACCCCAGTAGAAGAGAAAGCACCAGTATTTCCTACCAGAACCCTCACTCCACTTCAAGGAATACCGACCGATGCCTTACCAACAGGAGCTAGAATCCCTAGCCTTTCACAAGCTATGTCGACACAAACCACTACCGCCACAGCTGTTGCCAAACAGCCATCCACAACCACCCAAAGCGCACCACAGCACATTCAGAATGTCCTCAGACAGGTCCTCAAAAGATCAGGACCGCCAGGAGGGTCCGGAGGAGGACCAGGAGGACCAGGAGGCCCAGGAGGGCCAGGAGGCCCAGGAGAACCAAACCCAAACACACCCCAAGTACCAGTGGCAGTGGCCGCCGATGTGAAAACTATGGGAGCACTCCCACAAGTCTTCATGGGGGATAGATCAAAAGCCGACGACTTCATAGAAGAAGTAAAGGGGTATTTGTGCCTCAATGCGGATGTAGCGGGATATAACTCCCCCTTCAAAAAAATTGCCTTCACCCTCACCCTCATCAAAGGAGAAAACACGGCCCAATGGGTCAGAGACATGGGTGAATGGATTGATAGGTTACAAATGCCCCAAGATAACATCCCAGCCCTATGGGATCAATTCCTTCTGGAGTTTGGCCAACAATTCCAGAACACCCAGGCAGCCCAACGAGCCAGGAACGAACTCAGGGACTGCTGGATGAAGGGGTCCGACTATGATGAGTGTCATGGTGGACTATTGGGACGCTTATGCTTACTAATATACTTACCTTATATGTACATATTTCCCACAGCTCGGCTGGAGTCGTCACCACTTCCCCCTCCTTACATTACCCTCTCGCTATTACACTCCTGCCGATCCCTTCTGCTGTTGTGTTGCCTCGGCTCATTACTAGATTACTTACACTAATATGCCGACGAGTTTCGTGGCCTTACTGCCGCTGAAACGCGTCATAGACTGCCGATGACTCCGCCTAAATACTTGTATATAAATACGCTCATAGAAGGGGACCAAAGCCTTAAGCTTGGTCTCTTGTGAATCCTAGACATTCTCAGAGCAACCCTCCGAGTGATCCGAAGCTTCCCAACCCCTTTTCCCTCCCACTTGCGCCCTAGAACGTACCCTAGGGTCTGCTAAGCGACTTAGTGACGCGTTTCACTTAATCTACCATATATAGTAAACCGAGTCCCGATTGGGAACTCTTCGAACTCCGACACATACGTTAAGCGCTCAGAAAGGCGTTGCCTTTCTTCGCTTCAGACAGACGAAGGTCACTGAGTAACGGACCTCTCAGTGCTCTATAGAACTACCCTATCTGCACCAGAATCCCCAGCAGGAAGGAGCCGCTCCTTCCATTCACGACCTTAGTGGCATACCAACGAACTAAGTGCAATACAAGGCGTATCAGCACTTCAGACATCCCTTCCTTTGGACACTCATCTTGAGTATCCAAATCGACTCCTTCACATCTAGATCCCCTTCCTCCTTCAGGAGATAGGGAACGACAGCAGCCAGCACCGCCACTACCCACAGCCGTTCTAACAAGGCGTTAGAACTCCACAGAAGACGACCAAGACAACGGTCACCGACGCAGATATCATCCTACACTTACAGCAGAAGGACAGAGACAGGCCAGACGCCCTACCCCTCATAGCAATAGAACGAACAGCCAAGGAGGCTGCCAGACAGAAACATCGACAGAACCGCCACGCTCCGTCCCGCGTGACAATGAGTACATCACCAGGTTTGAAAGCCTGGCAAGAAAGGCAGGATACACGTTAGGGAACAAGGAAACCTACAACATATTCCTGCAAGGAATTCCAGCGTCACTCTTGCATGACACACTGAAACCACCGATTCCCCTCAATTACCACGATCTTAAAGAAAAAGTCAAAACTATCGCACAGGGAAAGACCATCATAGATGGCATCCTAAAGAAGACCATGGCAGGGCAGTCGCCCTTCCAGTGGCTTAACAACCTGCCACGACCACCACCATTCCAACAGAGGAATTGGCAACCCAGATACAACCAAGGAAATCGCCCCCAATACAACTCAACAAATGCACCACCATCTATGAACAACACCCCGGTGCCAATGGACCTGTCCAGAGGTTGCACCCCTAACAACTGGAGGGGACAAGGGAACTGGAGGCAAAGAACAGGGCCGCCTGCAAGAGGAAACGTATCAGCACCAGGATATGAAGCAATGCGGTGCTTCAACTGCAGCAGGGAAGGGCACTTTGCCTGTGCCTGCCCCAAAAGATGACAACAGCCCAGGAATCCCTATCGACAAGGCCCCAGACAGGCCAACCTCATTGACTTCCAAGAAGAAGAAGATCAGGATTACCAAATGGCGGAACCATCAGAAGGAACCTTGGTGGCTACCATGCGAGCACAGCTAGAGGGAATGTCCCTTGATGACCAGATTAAACTGGCTAAAGAAATGGGGGTCGCACAGGATTTTCCCTCTGCCTAATCAGATCGGCCCTGCTTAGGCGAATCCATAGCAATAACGTGTATATATCAGCAAGAAAATCCATGACAGTCCGTTTCTATGCACGATCTATTGCAAAAAGAGCCGAAGGAATAGCCCTCATAGACTCGGGGGCTACCGAAAATTTCATGAGCCTCAACTATGCCAAGTGGCTACAACTCCCTATTAAATGCCTGGCAACCCCGAGGCCATTATTCAATGTCGACGGAACAGAAAACAAGAGCAGAGCCCTCAAATACTACACCGACTTACAATTCAGAACAGGGACGCAAACGACAAACCAGAGGTTTTTCCTCTCAGATTTAGGGGACCATAAAGCTATCTTTGGGTACCCATGGTTCGCGTCCATCCAGCCAAAAATCAACTGGAAGAAAGGATGGATTGATTTCACCCATCTCCCTATTGTCCTTTCAGCTCCAAATGCTGCCAAGGCAGTATATGTACCTCGCACAAAAAACGTGCCAAGACCGATCAGGAGAAGAACCAACACATACCTCCTAGGAAGGGTGACGATAGGAAGCACCACACCCGACTCCGAACCAAACACTGTGGTACCAGCCAAATACAGACGATACAGAAAAGTGTTCAGCGAAGAAGAATCGCAGCGAATGCCCAGCTCAACCATATGGGACCATGCCATTGAACTATTACCAGGGGCACCTGACATGATGCCAGGACAGTTGCTACCCCTCACACAGGAAGAAAAAGCTGAAATGCACAAGTTTGTCCAAGAACACCTAAAAAGGGGAACCATCCGCATTTTGAAATCGCCATATGCAGCCAACTTCTTCTTTGTAAAGAAGAAAGATGGAAAACTAAGGCCGGTACAGGACTACCGGCCTGTCAACAAATGGACAAAGAGGAACAGGAACATCTCGCCTCTCATCCCACAAGTCATAGATCGACTCAGCAGATGCACAAAATTCACAGTAGTGGATGTATGATGGGGCTATAACAACATCAGAATCAAAGAAGAAGACAAATGGAAGGCGGCCTTCCTCACTCACGAAGGACTGTTTGAGCCAACAGTCATGTTCTTTGGTCTTACTAACTCCCCGGCAACCTTCCAAATGATGATGAACACCATCTTCTGGCAAGAGGTGGGAGAAGGCTGGCTCTCAGTCTACATGGATGACATCGCCATTCACACAGCCAGACGACCACATGAGACGGAAGAACAACACACTGCCAGGCATCAAGAGTATGTCCATTGCATGCTGGACAAACTGGAAAAGAACGACCTCTATCTGAAGCCGGAGAAATGCCAATTCGAGAAAGAGGAAATCGAATACCTAGGAGTCATTGTAGGGAAAGGTCACCTCAGAATGAGCCCCAAAAAGTTACAGGGGATCGCAGACTGGTCCCCACCAAAGAACCCGACCGATGTTAGGAGTTTCTTGGGATTCACAGGCTACTACCACTATTTTGTGCCAAACTACTCAAAAATCGCACGACCCCTGCTGGAACTAACAAAGAAGGCCATGCCCTGGCATTGGGGAGAAGCACAGATGAGAGCATTTGAAGAGCTGAAAACAAAAATGTGTGGCAGTCCAGTATTGATCCAACCAAATGTCGAGAAGCAGTTCACACTCCACGTCGATGCGTTGGCATACGGCGTAGGTGCTGTACTCTCGCAGGAGGGAGAGCATAACCTCACCCCAACCCTAGCTCAACGACACAAACCAATCTTACACCCAGTGGCATACTACTCAGCCACATTCACACCCACGGAACGAAATTATGACATCTATGAACAAGAACTGTTAGCCGTCATGAAGGCTTTAGCCCACTGGAGACATTACCTAGGATGGACAAAAATGCCATTCATAATTCGAACTGACCACACAAACCTCCAATACTGGAAGTCACTGAGAAACTTGAATCGACGAACCGCATGATGGCACGCCGACCTTCAAGAATATGACTACATATTGGAGTACATCCCAGGCAAGATGAACACCACAGCGGACACACTATCTAGACTGTCAAACGCAAACCATGGCGAAGACGATAACAAAGATGTCACTATCATTCCGCCCCACAGAATCAGAGCAGCACAAACAATTCATGGGAAAACCATCATACCGAACCTCAAGGAACTCAGATGGACCATCGTTAGGAATGCCCACAACATGCCCACATCCGGCCATCCAGGAAGAGATGAGACCCTGCGGAAAGTGCAAGAACAATACTGGTGGCCAAGAATGAAGGAATGGATTGCAGACTACGTCAGAGGATGCGCAACATGCCAGCAAGCCAAGATATTGACACACCGGCCCCATGTTCCCCTTTACCAAATCCCCTCTACACCAGGCACGCTGCCCTTCAAAACAATAGCCATGGACCTGATCACCGGGCTGCCACCAAGGCGAGGATTGGATGCAATCCTCACCATTGTAGACCATGGATGCTCTCGCGCCGCCCTATTCCTCCCCTGCTCCACCAGCATCACAGGACCAGGAATTGCCCAGCTCTACCTAGACCACCTCTACCCGTGGTACGGACTGCCGAGAAAAATCATCAGTGACAGGGTGTCATGGTGGACTATTGGGACGCTTACGCTTACTAATATACTTGCCTTATATGTACATATTTCCCACAGCTTGGCTGGAGTCGTCACCACTTCCCCCTCCTTACATTACCCTACCACTATTACACTCCTGCTGATCCCTTCTGCTGTTGTGTTGCCTCGGCTCATTACTAGATTACTTACACTAATATGCCGACGAGTTTCGTGGCCTTACTGCCGCTGAAACGCGTCATAGACTGCCGATGACTCCACCTAAATACTTGTGTATAAATACGCTCATAGAAGGGGACCAAAGCCTTAAGCTTGGTCTCTTGTGAATCCTAGACATTCTCAGAGCAACCCTCCGAGTGATCCGAAGCTTCCCAGCCCCTTTTCCCTCCCACTTGCGCCCTAGAACGTACCCTAGGGTCTGCTAAGCGACTTAGTGACGCGTTTCACTTAATCTACCATATATAGTAAACCGAGTCCCGATTGGGGACTCTTCGAACTCCGACACATACGTTAAGCGCTCAGAAAGGCGTTGCCTTTCTTCGCTTCAGACAGACGAAGGTCACTGAGTAACGGACCTCTCAGTGCTCTATAGAACTACCCTATCTGCACCAGAATCCCCAGCAGGAAGGAGCAGCTCCTTCCATTCACGACCTTAGTGGCATACCAATGAACTAAGTGCAATACAAGGCGTATCAGCACTCCAGACATCCCTTCCTTTGGACACTCATCTTGAGTATCCAAATCGACTCCTTTGCATCTAGATCCCCTTCCTCCTTCAGGAGATAGGGAACGACAGCAGCCAGCACCGCCACTACCCACAGCCGTTCTAACAAAGGCGTTAGAACTCCACAGAAGACGACCAAGACGACGGTCACCGACGCAGATATCATCCTACACTTACAACAGAAGGACAGAGACAGGCCAGACGCCCTACCCCTCATAGCAATAGAACGAACAGCCAAGGAGGCTGCCAGACAGAAACATCGACAGAACTGCCACGCTCCGTCCCGTGTGACACAGGGACCTGTGATTCATGTCGAGCTTTGGAAAAGTGCTTACCAAAAGGCTCGGAATACAGCAAAACCTATCCACCGCAGCCCATCCCCAGACTGACGGGCTATCCGAATGAAAGAACCAATGGATAGAGCAATACCTACGGCTGGTAACAAGCAGACAACCAAACGACTGGACAGAATGGGTCGCGGTCGCGACAGCGGTACACAATAACTGAAGGAACAGCACCACTGGGCTATCACCCAACCAGATTCTCATCGGCTACAAACCAACGCTGGGACCCGGAGATTTGGGGGTCCAGACCAATAATGAGGTGGTGGAACAACAAACACGAAAGATGGAAGAGGCACAGGATCAAGCCATCAAGGCAATCAATAGAAAAGCAGCCGAAACGCCAACAAGTCAATACAAAATCAGAGACCAAGTGTGGCTAGAGGGGGCCCACCTGACCCTCCCACATCAAGGGTCCAAATTAAACCCGAAATGGTACGGCCCTTTCAAAATCCTCAAAGAGGTATCCCCGGTCGCCTTCTTGCTACAACTCCCCGCATCATGGTTGATCCACCCAGTATTCCATGCATCTCTTCTTACCCCATATAGGGAGACGGACACTCACGGACCCAATTACGCCCGACCCCCTCCTGACTTGATTGATGATGAAGAACAATACAAGGTGGAGCAGATTTGAAATCACTGCCATCAAGGGCGGTCAAAGAAGCTCCAATATCTCATAAAGTGGCGGGGCTACCCCGAAAGTGATAACACCTGGGAACCAGCTGACCAGGTGTATGCCCCAGATCTCCTTCAGGAGTATCACAAGCACCGGCCCTTAGACAACATAAAAGGGAAGCAGAAACCCCCGGTGAAAGCATCAACCCAGAATCCTCCCCACTCATCTAAGATCATTTCCTCCTCATGTCCTCCCCCACTCCAGTCCCAGTTCCAGCCCCAATTGTGCATGTCACGACCGAGGAGACTATCCAGTCTCCCTCTGCAGCGGCCAGCTCCAGCCAGGCCACTGCCGCCCCTGCCTCCAACACCATCCGCCTTCCCGGCGCGTTCCCGGACCTTGAGACCAACGGATTCTGGGAGGGCCCCCTTTCCCCCGGCACTGTTTGATCCATCCTGGACAGATACGAAGACCTTGGCCCAACCCAGCTCCGCCAGCTGGCTGCGGGCCTCGCCTCCACACTCCAACAGCGGGAGGCGCTTTTCCAGGACGAGGTGCAATGCCTCAAACGACAGTTCAAAGAGGTCAACTGAGACAACCACGAACTCAAAGTGCGGATCCAACAGATCGACGGGGAGCCCCTGTTGTGCCCTGATGGGTATGTCAAAAACGAGGGGAGACTCCCCGAGTTTACCATTTCTACCCCGGATGGCGAGAAGCCTGCCGTCTTCATCAAGCAGCTGGACAATGGACAGGTGGCCAGTCTGGGGGCCAATGCAACGGGCGATCACGACGCCCAAATCATTGAGTTACACGCACATGCTGATTTTGACAATTTCCCCCTCTCTCTACTCCCGTCTTTGTTCCATGCCCATCTATGGGGGACAGAGATCGACTACCACCCCTTGCGCGAAGCTGTCATCGACCTAGATGACTGGCCCCTCCTCGCCGAAGTTATGCAATATCGGGTCTTGGACCACGAGTGCGACACGCTACACACTGAGTTATGCCTGGCTCAGGCAAACTTGGCAGCGTCTGAGGCCGCAAAGCAGGCCTGCAAGGACCAACTCATCGCGGCAAGAGCGGCCAAGAAGATTCCGCAAGTGGGGGTCAAGCGGTACTGGCCCCAGTTGGGGAGACGATCCGGATGGAGGAAAACAGGATGAGGGCATCCTGTCTAGCGAGGGAGTGATGTAACCGGCCTGGGGTGATGGTTCAACACCATCGCACCCCTGTAAGTTGCGGAACCAGCCAAATAGAGGACTCCGACCCTGTTTCATGTTCGTGCCCCGTTTCATGTATATCAGCTTGTGATTTCTTGAGCTCCCTTTGCTACTGGTTGTTATTGTCTTGGTCGCATTTCACATATAAATAGGTAGCACTGCCCCCTTCAGGCCCTAGGCCTGCCCTCAAGTACCATGTACTATATATAGGGGACTCATTACGCCTGGTAGAGGCAAGTTGAGTCTCTTGTCTCAATACTAGCAGTGTTCTATCTCATTACGGGTGGCTACTGAGTCAGAGCTCAGCAAGCAGTAACCTGGGTATCGACATTGACTTGCAGGTCGACTTCTCCTCTAAAAGTCTTCTAGGACACTTTGAGTCTTAGCTCATCGACTTAGTGTGTCTATTGTTGCTGTCAAACCCTTGGTGGTGACACTTTATATCCTTTCTAGCCTCTTTGCCTTCTTTAAGGCTTATATCCTCTGCTTTGCTCCCCTCCCCTCTCTCTTATTGCTTTCATCAAGGTGAGTTGATTTTTTATTTATTTTGTTATATATCTTTTTTGATCTTTTTCTGTCTTTTTAGTGATTTACCCATTTTCTGGGTTTGTTTTGTGGCCTTTTTTTCAGGAGATCTTTTTTGGATGTATGTGCTTTCTATTTATCATATGTCCCTTTATATAACCTTTTTTTGTGTAGGACTACATACTCCTTCCTTGGGGACTTTGCTTTTGCTGCTGTTCTGTCTTTAGCAGCTGCTAAGTTCTTCTGAGATTTGGAGACTAAGGTGAAGCCTTGAGAAGTCCTACCTCCCTGGCTTTTCTGTGAAAACAGATTGTCTGCCAGTTGTCTAAGCTCTTGCAAAAGAGTGGACCTCTCTCTTGGCACAGTATATAGGGAGATTGGGTGGTGGGGTGGTTTTATACCACATTTAAGTTACCCCCCTTCCTTCACAGGAAGTAGCTCCATTATCAACTATTGCTGTTCACACCAATTTCCCTCATCTCTGTAAGAACTTGGTGAGCTTGCTCTTCTTTGCTCTTGGCTTTGGCTTTGCTCTTTGCTTTGTGCTTGCCATTCCTTCTTCCTTTTCCTCCTTCCACAGTTAGAGGAGAGCTATTATGCCATCTACACCACCAGTACCATTTCCTCCTCCTCTGGCTCCCTCTCCTCCTTCCTCTCCACCACCACTACCTTTTCCATCTGCTGCAGGCATTCCTCATACATTTCAGCAGCACCAACAACTCACATGTCACTCTGAGCATGCTTTGCGTGCTCTGAACCCTCCATCACTGCGGAGGACCCCTGCTGCTGCTGCCACTTCAGCCTCATCTTCCATCTCTACCACTTTTAATGGCAGAACATACTCTAATTTGCCAGCTGACTTAGCAGCAAGGGTGGCTGCACTTCCCCCATTGTCTATATCTGTGCAACAGTCCAGGCCTTATCCCTTTCCTCCACAGACATCTTCTGCTCAATTGCCTGTAGCACATCCTACTCTCCCTCATTTGCCAGTTGACTTGGCTGCAAGGCTGGCTGCACTTCCCCCTCTATCTGTGCAGCAGTTTAGGCCTTATCATCCTCCTCTACAAACACCAGCCTCTGCTCAATTACCTGCAGCACATGTCACTGTCCCTTCTATCCCCCCTTCTTTTGCTTCTGGCTCTGCTCTGGGTACTGCTTCTGTTTCTGTTGGTTCTGGATCTACCTTTTCTGGCTTTACCATTCCTCCTGCCCCTGCCCCTGCTCCTCCTGCTCCTTCTGCTCCTCAGGTTTTAACTCCTGCTCAATTAAGAGCTGCTTATGCTGCTCTTCCTTCTTTACCTCAAAATAATATCAGACAGTTCAATGTATGTTTTTTTACAATAATCTTTTTATATGTTTATTTACTAATTATTATTTTTAGCCTGTCTTTACTGCTTCAAGATTAGTTTCTGCTCCTGCTTCTGCTCCTGCTTCTGCTTCTGCTCTTGCATCTGCCCCTGCCCCTGCTCCTGCTCCTGCCCCTGCCCCCACTCTGGCACAGTTAGCTGCCATGCATGCAGCTCTTCCTCCTTTTCCAGGCCATGTAAGTTTTATCTTTTTTATTTAATCTACTTATACTTATTTTATCCTTTAGAATATTCTTCCGCCACTATCTCCACCACCTGCACCTCCTCTTGCACCATCTCCATCTCCTCCACCTGCACCACTTTTTCAATTGCAAATTCCACCTCCTCTTCCTATAGCACACCACCTTTTTAGTCCTAATTGGCATGTTCATGATCTGGGTGAGATGAATGTGCAATGCCCCTTTTGCCATGCACTTCACTGGATGGTTGAGCACCTTACAAAGTCTACTATGAGGCATCCTAAGTTTGGAAAGTGCTGTCTCAGTGGCAAAATCACTCTTCATAACCTTCTCCATCCCCCTCCTGCTCTCATTGAACTTCTTACCTCTCTAGACCCCCCTGCAAGGGACTTTTGCACTCATATTTGCAATTATAATAGTGCCTTAGCCATGACTTCTGTGGGAAGAAAGGTGGATGACTCTCTCAATCAGAGAGGTGGTGGTCCTTGGGCTTATAGGCTTCATGGTAAACTGATACACAGGGCTGGCTCTCTTTTGCCCCCTGAAGGTGCTGCTCCTGTCTACTCCCAGCTCTATATCTATGACCCAGCTACAGCCCTTACACATTGCCGGCATAATTAGTGAAACTCTGCATTAGATCCTCATACTTTGGCCACCCTGCAAAATATGCTATATACCCTTCATCCTGGAGTGCAAATGTATAAGCAGGCTCATCAACTAACCAGAAACCTGCCTCCAGAACAGCAATGCAGGATTGCACTTCACTTTGACCCATCCACTGATAGAAGGCGCTACCAGATCCCTGATGCTTCTGTTGAAGAGGTGGCCATTCTTCTGCTAGGTGATGGTGAAGTCCCCACTGGCTCTTAGGATATCATTTTACATCGCAACTTTGGCCCTCCTTTACAGTGCATCTCTGACACCAATTCCATGTACCTATTCTTGCACTATGTCCTCCTTTTCCCCACTGGCCAGCTTGGTTGGTCCCCTAAGCTGCCCTATAATGTACTTGAAGAGGGTGATGGTGATGCTACCAACAAATACATCACCATGATGGAGTACTATCACTATTGCCTTCACATTCACCCTCCTCAGCATGAGTCCCAATCACCTCTTCCTCTCTGGCAAGCTCTTTCAAGAGTTTGTTTGTGAGATATGGGCTGTCACAGAGCAGAATCACCTTAGCTTTCTTAAACACAACCAGAAAAAGCTGCAATCAGAAATCTACAAGGGCTTAGTGGATGCTATGGCTGCTAATGCTGATGCCAGCATGGATGAGTTGGGAAAAAGGTTCATCCTGCCTTCTAGCTTCTCTGTGAGCACAAGGAACATGCAGCAACATCTTCAGGATGCCTTAGCCATCAATTGCTTCTATGGTGGTGGAGATCTCTTTATTACCATGACTGCCAACCCTGCCTGGCCTGAGATTCAAGGTGCACTTCTTCATGGTCAATCTGCTTCTGATTGCCCTGACTTGGTGGTGCATGTCTTCCATGCCAAGCTGCAAGCCCTCATCAAAGACATTAAGGAGGGCATTCTGGGTGACATCAATACTTACCTCTACACCATTGAGTTTCAGAAGCGTGGCCTCCCTCATGCCCATATTATTGTCTTTCTTCAGCCTCATGCCAAGTTGCACACTCCTGAGGACATTGATAGCCTTATGTCTTCTGAGTTCCCCCTCCATAATGATGACCTGCTTGAGCTGATTAAAAAGTTTATGGTGCACACTCCTTGCAGCCCTCAAACTCCTAATGCACCTTGCATGGTCAATGGCAAGTGTTCTAAAGGGTTTCCTAAGGCTTTCAGGGAGCATACCTCTGTCACTGAAGACTCTTATGCCTGCACAAAGCGCTCTAATACTGGCATCACTCATCAGATTAGAAACAACCAAGTCAACAACCAATGGGTGGTCTGTCATTCCCCTTTTCTCATCTGAAAGTATAGGTGCCACATCAATGTGGAGTCTATTGCATCAGTAAAGGCTATCAAGTACATTTACAAGTATGTGTATAAAGGCCATGATTGCACCACTATGCAGTTTGGGACTTGCAGAGATGAGATCAAGCTTTACCTTGATGCATGCTATGTTAGCAGCTGTGAGGCTATGTGGAGGCTTTGTGCTTTCAATATGCAGGAGCATGTCCCCAGTGTTATGCGCCTTCAAGTTCACCTTCCTGATGAGCAGACTATTGTTGTCAACACAGATCAGGTGCAGAACTTACAGCAGGCTGTTGACTCTGGGAGGAATAAGGACACCACACTTACTGCATGGTTTAAAGCCAATGCTGAGACACAGGATGAAGGCATTCATAACACCCTTTATCAGGGCTTCCCTTCCAAGATGGTTTGGATTCAGAATCAGCATGAACATAGATGGAAGCCTAGAATAAGAGACTTTGCCATTGGCAGAATGTACTATGCTCATCCTACTTCTGGAGAGCACTTCTACTTGCGCCTTCTTCTCTCTGCTGTCTCAGGTGCCACTTGCTGGGGTGATCTTTACTCTTACCAAGGCATCAGATACCCTTCCTTCAGAGAGGCATGCCTGGCACATAGCCTTCTAGAAGATGACCAGGAGTGGCACCAATGCTTAAATGAGGCAAGACACATGCAGACAGGTTATCAGCTGTGCCACCTTTTTGTCACCATCCTCTATGAGTGCACTCCTTCAGATCCAAGAGCACTTTGGGACACTTTTTGTGCTGATATCTGTGATGACTTGAGGCATTATCTGTATACCCACACTGCCCTACCAGATCCCTCTAATGCACAAGTCCTAGATTATGGCCTTTACCTTATTGACCAGCTGCTTTCTCATCATGGCAAGAGCCTTCAGGACTGGAACACCATGCCACAGGTGGTTGGTGACTGGGGGGCAATTGTGGGGAATCGTCTTATTCAGGAGCAGAGACAGTATGACCCAGAGGAGCAGGCTCTTTTTGCAGCAGAGTGTATGGCAAAGTTGAACCCTGATCAGCAGGCTGCCTTTGAGAAGATCACCTCTGCTATCACCAACAACACTGGACAACTCTTGTTTCTTCATAGGCCTGGGGGCACTGGCAAAACTTTCCTCTATAACACCCTCTGCTATCACTTGTGCTCCCAACAGAAGATTGTCCTTTGTGTTGCATCCTCTGGCATTGCTGCACTTCTTCTAAAAGGTGGAAGGACTGCTCATTCTGCCTTTAAGATCCCTATCCCCTGCCATGAGTCCTCTATCTGTGGCTTCTCTAAGAACTCTTAGCTTGGAGAGTTAATTCGCCTGACTAACTTGGTCATCTGGGATGAGGCACCTATGCAGCATAAGCATATTATGGAGACAGTGGATAGGTCCTTCAAGGATGTGCGCAACTCTGACAAGCCCTTTGGTGGTGTTACTATTGTGTTTGGTGGGGACTTTCAGCAGATCCTGCCAGTCATCATCCAGGGTTCAAGAGCACAGATTGTAGGGGCTTGCCTGCAAAGGTCTATCCTGTGGAGGTCTTTGACTATCTTGCACCTTCATCAAAATATGTGCCTAAGCACCAACATTAAGGCAGAGCAGGACTTTGCAAGATGGCAGCTAGAGGTGGGCCAGGGCAAGCACACAAGTCAGGAGGGCAACATCACTCTCCCAGATCACCTAAAATGCAGGGAGAATACTGTGGCTTCTCTGATTGACACCATCTACCCTAATATCCACACTGCCAACTTGTCTAGGGAGTACTTCTCACAGCGCACCATTCTCTCTGCTTTAGACACAAATGTGGATAGTATTAACAAGATGGTGCTTGAGAGATTCCCTGGGCAAAGACAAGTGTTTCAGAGTGCAGACTTTATCCCTACCTCTAAGCAAAGTGGTGAAGATGATCCCATGCTAAACTATCCTGTGGAGTATCTGAATGCTGTCAACTGCTCTGGCCTTCCACTGTCACAACTAGAGCTGAAGGCTGGATGTCCTATCATGATCCTGAAGAACCTGGATGCAGCACATGGAGTATGCAATGGGAGCAGGGCAATCTTAACCAGATACAGAAATTGGGTGCTAGAGGTGGAGCTTCTTACTGGGCAACATGCAGAGCAAAAGGTGTTTATTCTAAGGATCCAGAACCAGCCAACAGAAGATCAACTTGCCTTTAAGTTTACTAGAAGACAGTTTCCTGTAAGGCTTTGCTTCAGCATGACCATTAACAAGTCACAAGGGCAAACAGTTCAGCATGTTGAGAAGATGACCAAGATGATGGTCACTGACACAGATATCATCCTACACTTACAGAAGCAGGAGAGGGACAGACCAGATGAACTAACTCCCAGACAGAGGGAATGCACAGCCAAGGGAGCTGCCAGACAGAAACATTGACAGAACTGCCACACTCAGTCCAGCATGACAGATATAGTTGCACCTCCAGACATCACTTCCTAGAGTGACAACAGAATAGCCGGTGCTGCTACATGCCATTCAGAAGCCACAGCTGTACAAGTTCTAAGGACAGAACTCCAAACCCCAACCCATATCAGAAACCAGACTTGGACAAGGTATCCAAACCCAGAACTGAACCTTCACACTAAGACACATGACATCCTAGCATGACACCACCTGTAGCACCAAGAAGCTGCTCCTATCAGACATCAGAACCCCTTCCATTCATGATCTTCATGAATCACCAACAAACTAAGTGCAATACAAGATGTAGTTGTATCTTCAGACATCACTTCCTTGAAGTGACAACAGAACAGCCAGTGCTGCTACATGCCATCCAGAAGCCACAACTGTATGAGTTCTAAGGATAGAACTCTGAACCCCAAACCAGATCAGAAACCAGACTTGGACAAGGCATCCAAACCCAGAACTGAACCCTCACACTAAGACATGTGACATCCTAGCATGACAATACAAACAAGTCACATACTATGACCTCTGTAACATGCATTGCATACTATGACCACCTGTAGCACCAAGAAGCTGCTCCTACCAGACATCAGAACCCCTTCCATTCATGACCTTCATGAATCACCAATGAACCAAGTGCGATACAAGACATAGTCACATCTCCAGACATCACTTCCTAGAGTGACAACAGAATAGCTGGTGCCACTACATGCCATTTAGAAGCCACAGCTGTATGAGTTCTAAGAGTTAGAACTCCAAACCCCAATCCAGATCAGAAACCAGACTTGGACAAGGCATCCAAACCCTGAACCGAACCCTCACACTAAGACATGTGATGTCCTAGCATGACATTGATCGAAGTTGGCCCTGGATTCCCATTCCAGGTTATAGCCATTTTGCTGATCATATGTTATACTTCCCATTCCAGATGAGGTGATGGGATTGATGCACTCAGAACTAGCATCATCCAGCATGGCAATGGAAGGTGCAGGGGAGGATATGGGTGATGATGGTGACATTGGGGAAGACATTGTCAAGATTTGGAATGTTGGAGTGCCAGAGTGGAACAGACATCTTGCATAGATAACATACAATCATTTACTTAGTATATGTTTCCGCTAGTACATAGGTTTATAGCATCAAACACACAAGCTATAGACTGACAGCACCACCCATGCAGCAGGCACTCAGTTACAGGTACATACATTCATTCATAAGCTACCATAGCCTTAGAGCCATAAGCCCACACCATAGATATATACTGGACAAACATCACTGCCATCACCTCAGTCATCATGCAGTACACATGACACTGAGGTGAGCAACCCACTTAGAACTATCATTACACATACTCATTCCCTGTAGCTTAGAACCATTGTCCTACAGGTGAATAAATATAGTCATCATGCCATATGTGCAACACTGAGCTTAGAACCATTGTCCTACAGACAATGCATGCACATCTATGATCTCTCACACAACTACTTAGTTTGCAACAGGTTATGGGCCCTGCACAGCCTGCTTCAGCAGCTGCAACTTTCCCCAAACTACCATGCCAGCCTGCCCCACAACCATGCCCATCACAGAACAACTCCCCCTGGCTGTCATCCCATGCCTAGAGCCCAATGGCTCAAACTGGGCCATCTTCATGATGCACTTCAAAGACTCCATGAAAGTCACCAGCCATTGGGGCTACTCCAATGGCAGTTGACAGAAACCAAGGCCCAAAGACATCAAAAATATCACAGATGTTGAGATTGAGGCCAGAGAATGATGGGAACACAAGGACACTGTGGCCAGCTACCTCCTGTCCCAGTGCCTCCTGGATGCCACCATTATGTGCATGGTCAGCTGTGCCAGTGCTCAAGACCATTGAGAACTCATCACCAAGGAGTTCCAGGCCAAGAGCAAATACACACAGGCCAACTTGCATCAGTCCTTCCTGGACATGCACTGTGTGAAAGGGGGGGACATCTGGGAATTCCTGGCCAGCCTCAGCTACAAGAAGGAGACACTAGCAGCCACTGGCATACATGTCACAGAGAGGGAGCATGAACACACCATCCTCTGCAGTATCCCCAGCGAACTAGCCACATTCACATCAACCATCCTGGTTGTGGCCCAAGTCTCCAACACCAGCACAGACCTAGACACATTGGCCAACCACATATGTGAGGAGGCCAACTGCCTAAAGCTCTAGCACACAAAGGGAGGCAACCAGGGAGGGGGCAAAAAGGAGGCCACTGATGAGGCCTTGGCTGCTACCACTTCAGAGGGCAGCAAAAGGCATCAAAAGGGCAAGTGCCACAACTGTGGCAAGCCCAGGCACTGGGCAAAGGAATGTCAATCCCCAAAGAAGAAGAAGAGTGAGAGCACAAGCACAAGCATATTGCAAGCTGCACAGACACAGAGCTCCACACCCAAACCCAAAAACAAGCCTGTCAGCTCAGCAAATGCTGTCATCCCATACAATTTCGATGGCAATGGATTCTGGATGGCCATTGAGGAGACCACAGATGAGGACCTCATGTGCATTGTCAGTGCTGAGCCAGACCCACTGCTGGGCACACCAGATGACACATGGCACTCGGAGGGGGAGGAAGGCTTAGGCTCTAGGCCTGAGCTTGAAGAGATTGACATTGGGGCAGTCCTCACACCTGCAGATGAGGATCATGACACTTGTAACTGGCCTGGGGTGGTGGTTCAACACCATCGTGCCCCTGTAAGTTGCGGAACCGGCCAAATAGAGGACTATGACCCTGTTTCATGTTTGTACCCTGTTTTGTCTGTATCAGCTTGTGATTTCTTGAGCAACATCCACTACTGGTTGCTATTGTTCTGTCTATGTTTCAGATATAAATAGGTAGTCACACTGCCCCTCAGGCCCTAGGCCTGCCCTCAAGTACTATGTACTATATCTAGGAGACTCATTACGCCTGGTAGAGGCAAGTTGAGTCTCTTGTCTCAATTCTAGCAGTGTTCTACTTCCTTGTGGGTGGCTACTGAGTCGGAGCTCAGCAAGTGGTAACCCAGACGTCAAAATCGATAAAGTCGACGACTCTACCTCTATAAGTCTTCTAGGTCACTTCAAGACCTAGCTCATCGACTTAGTCTGTCTACTGTTGCTGTCAAACCCTTGGCAGTGACAACACTCATATTCACACTGAGCTGTACGACTTGGGTGCAATGCACCACATCAGCCCCTACAAAAACAACTTCACCTCCTACACACCCCTCACACCACCTGTCTACCTGAATGCTGTGAACCAGCAGAAATTCCCTGCCATTGGGCATGGCACATTAGTTGTGCATGTACTGAATGGAGAGGAGGAGACTCACCTCACCCTCCATGCTGCATTGCATGCACCCACTGTCAGCTACACCCTGGTGTCCCTTGGGGCACTGAATGAAGAGGGCTACCATACCCACATAGGTGCTGGGCACCTGGAGCTCACCTCTCTGCAGGGGGAGTGAGTCGGCCACATCCTACACATGCAAGGGCACCTGTACAAGATGGTACATGCACTAGACTCTGCCAATGCAGTCAAACTGGTATTGGTAATGGAATGGCACTGTCACCTAGGCCACATTGTGGTTAAGAACACACGCAAGCTTGTGGAGAGTGGCGCTGTCATCAGGATTGAGCTGGACCTGAGTTCCCAAGAGGGGGACTGCAACACATGCATCTTCATGTGTGCCACCCACCTACCTGTGCCCAAGGTGCAAATCAGCCCACCTGCCCAAAACTTTAGAGATGAGGTGCATACTGACATATGGTGTCACAGGGCGGCTTGCAAGGGGGCAAGAGAACCGCTGATGGCATGTGAGAGGTGCGCTTGACCCCCAGGTGTGGTAGGCCTGTCTAGGCCTGGGGTTGGTAATACAGGTCGGACACTTAGTCAGTGCGTGTCAGCGAGCTTCGTCAGCCTCAGTAAGCAAATTAGTTAGCCGGATGACCAGGACATGGTCGCGTCAGCAGTAGTAGTAAGCATGTACCAGTAGTACTTGTACGCGTGCGCGTACGGAGACGAGACTCTAAGTCGAGTCTCCTTGTCTATCAAAGAGTAGTGACTTCTGTCTATTGTCTCTAAGAAACGCCGTGGCTTGTTTCGTGTTCCTAGCCTTTCTGTGCTTTATCTTTTGCATACCTCGAGTTGAGGGCACGCCGAACGTCGACTCTGACTCCAGCACTATCAACGAATCACTAGGGAGTCACAAGAGCTATTTCCCACCAGACGTAGTGGGCGTATCCGCTGAGTCGTCAAACAATTCAATTACTATCGTAGCAGCTAACGACGTCTAAGTGTCACTGCTCTCGCCGGTGACATATGGGGCCCAGCCACAATTGCCACATGCCAAAATTAGAGGTATTTCATCACCTTCATGGACAATGCGATGTGGTACACAGTCACCTATCTGCTGTGAACCAAAGATGAGGCTCTTGAAGCCTACAAGTCCTTCAAAGCATGGGCTACCACACAGCAGCACTGCAAAGGAATCAAAACCCTGCATTCCAACCACAGTGGTGAGTACCTAAGTGCAGCCTTTGATCAGCATCTGGTGAAGCCAGGCATGATGTGGAGGCTCACCACCCACAACACACCCCAGCTGAATGGCATCGCAGAGTGGCTGAACTGCATACTACTGGAGCGCATCAGAGCATTCACACACTCAAGCCAGCTGCCCAAATCACTGTGGGGTGAGGCATTGAGGCACGCAACATGGCCAAAAAACAGAACAGCCATGCACATGCTCAATGGCAAGATACCATTTGAGGTGCTATATGGCCAACTGCCAGACCTCTTGGCTCTCCAAAGGTGGGGCACCACTGTCTGGGTGCACCATGTGGACAGGTCCAAGCTGGATGTACACATGCAAACAGTGCACTGGCTTGGGCTCAATGTTGATGCCAAGGCACACCACATTTTCTAGCCAAGCATGGGCAATATAACAGTCAAAAGGAATGTCTATTTCAGGACATCAGCACAGCTTGAGGGGGAGGAAAACATATCAATTGCAGGCAGTGAGCAGGCTGCCACCCCCTTAATTCTCTCATCCCCATCATCACCTGATCTGCCCAATGTGCCCCACAGCACTGCAGCACCAATGCCTATGCACATAAACCAGACAGAACAGCACACAGCACTGCCCATGCAGCCAAGATGTTCCACATGCACCCACTTCCCCTCATGCATTGTATGTGAGCAGCAAGCCATGCAAGCTTCTCACCCACTGCATAAAGCACCCCTGCTTGCACCTTCTAACCCCGGAATACTGGAACTGACACCTGCCAATGAACATGATGATGACAATGATATGGAGGAGTCAGAGGGAGTGTGGGCCATTGTGGATGGCACACCAACATTGTGTGAGGCATTTGAAGGCCTCAAATACATGCTTATGGCCAAGACTGCCAATGCTGAGGCACTTGAGCCCCACACACTTGCTGAAGCAAAATGAAGGCCAGACTGGCCATTATGGGAAAAGGCTGTCAAGGAGGAGCTAGCCACCCTGAAGGTGGCAGGGACATGGAGGCTCAAGGAGGCACCACTGGGAGCAAACATCATTGGCTCCAAATGGGTCTTCAAGGCCAAAAAGGATGCCACAGGCAACATCATCCACTACAAGGTGAGGCTGGTAGCACAAGGCTTCAGCCAGATCAGTGGTGTCAACTATGATGACACCTATGCACCCATTGCCCATCTTGCATTGTTGCACACAATTATCATGATGGCCAACCAGCTAGGCCTGGAACTGCATCAGGTTGACATCAAGGGAGCATACCTCAATGGCATACTCCATGAGGATGAAGTGTTGTACATGCAGCACCCCCCTGGCTACAAGGCACAGGCATCAGCCACCTCATGCTACACCTCTTAAAGATGCTCTATGGCCTAAAGCAATCTGGGTGCTGCTGGTACCAAAAACTGTCATCCATCTTCCTCTCCTTAGGCTTCAAGCAGTGCTCAATTGACCAAGCAGTCTTCTACAAGGTGGACCAGGACCAAAAAGCCCTCACAGTCATTGCAGTCCATGTGGATGACTGCACAATTGCAGCAAGCAGCAAAAAGCTTATTGAGGAGCTGATTGCTGGCCTATGCAAGTCCCTTGAAGTCACAGACCTTGGCAAGCTCCACTGGATGCTTGGCATCAAGATCCAGCATGACCACATAAGCCACACCATCCACCTCTCTCAGTGCACATACATTGACTCAATTTGTGCTGCTACAACCTCTTAGACCTCAAGCCATTGTCCATGCCAATGGACACCTCCATCTGACTCATGACCGAGCTCACACCCTCAAGTGTGGCCAAGCATGCAGTCATGTGCAATGTGCCATACTGTGAAGCCATTGGTATACTCAATTTGGCTGCACTTGCAACCACCTGGACATTCCATTTGCAGTTGCAACCATGGCCAGGTTTGCAGCAAACCCTGGTCCTGCATACTGGGAGGCTGTCAAGCAGATCTACCACTATCTAGCTGGTATGTGTGACCTTTGGCTATCATACAGAGAAACCAAGTGAACCCTTGAGGGTTATGCTGATGCAGATGGCAGCATGGCTGAGGACAGGCATGCCATAACAGACTATGCATTCCTTATTGATGGCGGCACCATCTCATGGTCCTCCAAGTGGCAGGAGATAGTCTTGCTCTCCACAACCAGAGCAAGTACATCACAGCAACCCATGGAATGAAGGAGGTGCTATGGCTGTGCAGCCTCCTCTCCGAGGTCTTTAGCACCATCACCACACCCACCACCCTCTTTTCAGACAACCAAGCAGCAATCATGCTCATGCACAATCACCAATACCACTCACACACAAGCACATAGACATGCAATACCACTTCATCCACTGGGTGATCGAACAAGGCTCCCTCTGCCTCATCTACTGCCCAACTGATGACATGGTAGCCAATGCCCTCACCAAGGCACTACTATCTGTCAAGGTGAAACATTTCGCAGCAGGTCTAGGACTATGTGCAAAATGAGGGGAGTGTTAAGATTTGGAATGTCAGAGTGCCAGAGCAGAATGGACATCTCGCATAGATAACATATGATCGTTTACTTAGTATACAGTATGTTTCTGCTAGTACATAGGTTTTTAGCATCAAACACACAAGCTATAGACTGACAGCACCACCCATGCAGCAGGCACTCAGTTACAGGTACATACATTCATTCATAAGCTACCATAGCCTTAGAGCCATAAGCCCACACCATAGATATATACTGGACAAACATCACTGCCATCACCTCAGTCATTGTGCTATATGCGCAACACTGAGGTGAGCAACCCACTTAGAACTACCATTACACATACTCATTCCCTGTAGCTTAGAACCATTGTCCTACAGGTGAATAAATATAGTCATCGTGCTGTACACACAACACTGAGCTTAGAACCATTGTCCTACAGACAACACACATGCATCCGCAATCTCTCACACAACTACTTAGTTTGCAACAGACATTAGGGGGTAACAGGATGCATTCCCCTGCATGCACACTGCTCGTCCACAATCTGCAGATTTGTGGATGACATTTTTTTAGATTAATCAATATATTGTAATTTAATTATTTTATACAGAAATGTAACTACACATGATGCACCAATGTTTCATTTCTGTCCACATGCTTCACCAACTTGTTGGAATCATCAGACTTCAAATGCATCACATGTTTGTCACATGGTTGGATGTGAAATTACAGAGGCTCACATGTGGCTGAGTCAAGTAGCACAATATCCAGTTTCACCTGTGGCAGAGTACTGTACTAATGCAACCCTACACATCAGCCACCCCCCCCTTTCAGCCAGTCATGGATGTGACATGTGACTTTTTTGGACTCCACCTGCCAGCTGCTGTCTGGATGCAATGTACCTGACTGATGAGTGTGTCCAAGAGGTACTCGCTGAAACATGCTGAGACATGGAGTCAGGGGAGGGGGGGGGGTCTCAGAGGCCTTAACAAACTTTTTCCAAGCTGATTTTAGGAGGGATTATTTATCATTTTTGAGTGTCCAGCTGCCTGTTTATACCCTAAAATGACCTTCTACATCGCTCCAGCCTTTTCTTTTGATATTTTGCTCAAATTACCTCTTTTGGGACAGTGTACCTGTCACATGACCTCCAAATGCATGCACTGACACACCCCTTGTCCCAAAACACAAGCATGTGCGCATGAGCATCCTTGCCAGCATTCATGGATCTCACTTGCTGCCACCAGCAGCACCAGCAGCACCAGAACTGCCATTAGTACCAGCACCATGATAGCAGCAGCAGCCATCGGCCCTCCCTGCAGCCTGACTATCCTCATGCCTGTGGCACAGGCCCTTGAGCACAGCATGCAAATGTCATTCACAGGATAGCTCAGGACAGTGGAGCATGAATATGGGTATGTATACATCTTTATGATTTTTGTCAACCTTGAGGGCCCAAGTGGCTGTACCTGCTCAACCCCTCCACATTTCTCAGCAGCGTACATACTCATTCTTTGCTTGCTTGCTGTGCCCGTTGCCACATTTATACCTAGGTGAGCTCAATGCACAGGGTGCCATGGATGTACCTGCATCTGTGTCCATAGTGTTGCACAATATGGGCAAGTGGTGCAAGTGCCAGGTGCTCAATCTCACGAACAGTGTAGAAGTGTGATACTGCACCCTCATGCGCTCCCAACCTGCCAACACCAATGCCACCACCTGTCCCCACCAGCCCCACTGTCCTGTGCACACAGCCTATCCCTCAAGAAGTAGAGCCCGCACCACCTCAAACACCCCAGTGCTGGGCTGTACAGGTTTACCTCAGCTTGGTTGCTGTTTCTTGCAGGGGCCAGTTGGCCTTGTGCTTGGTCTCAACTGTGCACAGTTCCTGTGCCCCAACATCAGCCATCTCAACCACAAACCACAGCAATACATTCAGATATTCACATAGTTGTGTATGCTGCACGTGGCACCTTGGTCTTGCATTGTGGGGATCACAGGTGGCAGCTCACACATGGCACCTCAGTTTCATCCATGTCTCCTCCATTCCACATCATGAACATTGTGCATGTCATCTCAGTCTTGTGTACATTGATACCACTCCTACAGCCATTTCCCCTGCCGTACCATATACCATCTTACACCCATCAACTTATGGCCATACCCTCACTCACTTCCAGCATTAGCACCACAAAAAAACAAGTGGATATTCAAGGGTGTGTGCACCTGTGGAATCTCACTTGATACCAGCAGTAGCAGCAACACAGGCACCAGCACTTGAGCAAGGTGCGCTGATGCTCACCTTGGCCCAGAACTCGAGTGTGTAGATGAGGGTGCACATGTGCATGTCCCCACTCACTCACTGCCACCAGCAGCAGCACCACCAGCTGTGCACCCTGTGCCAGGGATGAGGATGGAAATTATGTGTAGGACATCCTCATAAAGTATATACATCATAATATTTGTTGCATAAAATGACACCTGTGGCAGGTGGCAACACTACTTGGTGCCATTAGCTCATACTTTCCTTATTAGTATATAGGTTCACATGGTTGGGGGGGGGGGGGGGTTGGGCAGGCCTTACATTGAAAATATGAGTCCGTGTTTAGGATTTCAGTTGCCCATACCTCTTGAGTGTGTCCGATGAGTCTGCTTTCTATTTGTTTGTATCTACAGTCTATTATATCTATATATTAAAAGATGTCAGTCATGTTCTCACCTGGCAATTGGTTAGACAAGTGGCAAGAGACACACAAACTGGGAAGGAGGACAAACTGGCATTCTGATTGGTTAACATGAGGCACAAATCTGTCTGATTGCTTAACAGGGGCAAATCAGGGGGCAGCAGGCAAGGTCGAAGGTTGAAGGTGGAGCTCACATATGGCTACTGCCCCTGTCACTTGCTCATTGCTCAATGGTTTTACATTCTGCCATACACATCACACAATGTTTTTATGAGTTGCTCAATGTTTTTACATTCTGCCACACATGTTGCACCGTTGCACAATACTTTTATGTTCTGCAAAGAGATCAGGGGGCTGTGGGTGAGGACAAAGGTGGAGTGCACACTGTGTGTGAGCTGCTCTCTCTCTCATTTGTTGACATCTGCATAGCCAAATAATCTTAAAACATTGCTACCAACAAAATGTATTATGTGCTGATCCTATTTGCGACTGTTCACCAGCAGCGGGTGATGCGAATGAAAGACACGTGATGCGGTGCCAGCCAATGCAGCACTCTGACACACATAGGGCAAGGCGGTGAGGGGAGGATGTGACACCAGAACTTGATGAACTTGAAATTGGAGATCCTCTTTGTGACTGTTTACCACTGTACTGCTGCATCTCTGTGGCAAAGCATGGGTCACTGCTAGTAATATATATAAGATAACTATTATGGCTGATTAGAATTATTAAACTGTGTAAGGCTGTTAGGCAATGACTACCAGTGTTGCCAGTCAGGGTAGGATAGCATAATATCATTAAGTGTATGTGCTTGATAGTTGATTGGTGGAATTGGATGGGGTCTGTGGTCACCAAAATTGATGGGAGGTGGAATCGCATTTATTGCAGATGCCCAGCCTGGCACTGGCAGGGCCAGATGTGGATGCTCCTGTACATATCCATGAGCATTGTGTGTGTTCCAATGACCAGTGTTTCATGTGAGTATGGCAGGCCCATTTCACCCCAATGCTTTGCCCAATCAACTAAAGTTTGTTCTTGTTCAGGTGTTAATAGCTGTTGTGCTACACTTGCATCTTTCCAAGAATCATGACATCCAGCTGCCCTATCTGTTAAGGTCAAACATGAAATCTACACACACCATTAGTCAGCACCCTACAGACCAGCTTTATTGCTTATCACATATGCCTCTTTCCTTTGTGACTGCCCAGATAGAGCACTTTGTAGTTTGAATCTGTTCCAATGCCTCCTGAATACATGCCTCATATAGTGGGTCATTAGAGCGTTGATCACAATGTCTAGTTGATGTCTGCAGAGGCTGTGTAGCAGGCATGGTTGTTTGGTGCACATGTGAACTTCAGCCACTCAGAGTGCAAAACATCAAATACTGAAGCAGCTTTGGTCAGCAAGCATGACATTGACCAAGTTTTTGTTCTTACAACACAGGGCATATCACACAAAAAAAAAACATGGAGATTGTTAATATGGTGTATTGGATGCTATATACAAAATTTTATGTGGATGGGACAACAACTGGATGAGATATTTGAGGTGGCTGAAAGGGGGGGGTGGCTGATGTGTAGGGTCGCATTAGTATGGAATCCCTTCAGACAGTGACACAGCGACTGCCTGGCGATCTCTTTCTGGTGGCAGTTCCGATCCTTTGGTAGGGCCAGAGTTCCATCCTAGCCTGTATGCTGGAACTCCTTGGCAATACTGCTCACAAATGATGTTATTGGGCTGTGTTGAGACAGAATGTCTGTGTGGCTATGCCTGGACCAGACAGTCTCATGCTCAGGGGCTCGGTAGAACCAGCCCAGACATTACAAAGGGCACTTAATGCTCCAGGACAATTATGGTCTTAGTGAGCACATGTTGGCATATGGACTGCATGGACACCTACGTACATACAATACCCTAGAACAATGTGATTACACCCTTATGGCTGATCTAAGAACTCTCTTTTATTATCTGGACTGATTATTGTACGATCAAACTGTTTCAGATTGACACTTTACCTACTGTCTTTACAATCAGTTAGTTACAGTCACATATGGACCTTTTAGTGCGGTTCTACGCTTACACATACCCCTTCTGAGGGCTCAGGGTATGTGCGGACTCATCGGACTTGTCCATATGTAGAATATTGTAATTATGCGATATAGTGGACACCTGTACTCACCCCTTAAGGATTTATGGACATATGTAGACCATAGGGACTATAAATACACCCATGGGAGTGAGCAAGACATCTCATCTCCTACAGAGTTCTCTCTCTGTGTGAATACCTCTTCAGCTGCACTTCATCAGGCTGCTTATTTTCTGGTTCTCTCTTTAGGAGGTTATTAAAAAAAAGGAGATTAAGAGATGCCAGTGGTGGTGATCCATGTGGTCATGGTTTATGCGTGTAGCTGCAACATGGCATTTGTTTGCCAATACTGTACTATTTTGACCGAGTGTTCAGTAACATGTAACAGGGACATGTGAACTGAACACTTGTGGGTGTGTGTAACACATAACAATGAGCTCTGAACACTTCATCAAATAAGTCACAAAAATGGCAAAAATCAGAATTTTCGCCCCATTTTTCACATCAGAAACTGTGCTGCAGTAGATATAAAGAAAATTTGTGGTATTTAAATATTAAGATTGCTCCCACGCTGACGTATACCATGTTGAAGCTGTCTTTGTACGTTGACCACAACCCATCAACAGGACAGCTAGTATGGTGATCTTAGCCTCTATATCTTCAGCAATTCCATTCCTTTCAATCTGTCCCTCCTCATTTGTCTCAAAACCCTGCCCTAGACCATTCTCCATAACTTGTGACCTTATCACTTCCATCGGGATGTCACTATCATCATCGATCTCTTCACCCTCAAAAAATGTGGGTTCCTCTTCACCATCAGCAGTTGGTATATCTTCACACTTGCCAGTGAACTGTTTGTATAGAGTGGGATTGGATTTTGGGAGGTTGCGGAGAGCTGTGAGGGCGTCCAAAGATGTCAAACTGGCTTGGGAGCAGTTGAAGTTACCGACATGGCACATCTCAAATGCCTAATGTTTGAATAATTAAGTTAGCATACACTTTTGTGGAGATAGGTAAGCATTAGGATACCTTCATAATCAGATCCTTTCTGTTAACATCTTGAATTGCTTTTGCAATCCAGCCCACTGATTGATTGCAAAGTGTGCCCAGTTTTGTATCAAGTGTAATTGCAGATGCAAATGTCCCTGCTTCGAGGTGTGCAGTTGTCTCCTCCACAATATCTTTATGAGCTGACTGCTTGATACTTTGTTTCAGAACCCTTTGAATTCCGACATCAAGTGGCTGCCAGACTCCAGTGCAACGTCCAGGAATGAAGATGACAATGATAGTTGGGTGTGTTTTCTTCATCCAGCTCAAGAACTCCTCCGATTTATGAACTGACCAACAATCAATCTTTCAGATTGAACACTGCATTGTTGGTAGGTTAAGTTCCTCTTTTTTCTCCTCAAAATACAGTGCGATGATTTTGTTAACTAGCTCCTTCATTGTCTGCTGGGTGGACCAGTACATCTTCATATTCAAGAACTTGAGCCTCAACCTAAGTCCAATGGCTTCCTTGTAGAATTTAGCATTTGGCAAGGGGCATGATGCAGGTGATTTCCCTTGGTAGATGGCCTGTATCCCAAGCCATTCCCCACTAGCCAATATTGAAGGGACCAAGGTAAATGCCCATTTTTTGTCATGACCTGTTGTTGCTACCTACTTAGCTCCCTTCTTATTCCAGGTTGTCTTCATTCCCTGTTGATATACTGTCTGTGTTTGATCAGTATTGACTCGAAGTGTGGCTAGGATGGCATGGTCACAGGTAACATAAGCTTCTCAAAGAAATGCCTTGTAAAGGATTTCATCGAGATTCACTGGTAGTTTCTGGGCTGCACAAGTTGTGCGCCGCTCACTCCAGCCCATCGTGTTTCGAAGGTATTTCCAAATGAATGACTCAGAGCATTTGAATTTTGTTCCATTGGTTATGGCTTGGGTGAAGAGATGTGGCGTGTCATGTTCAATACATGCTACCATGATCCTGTGTATGGATGTAAGTGTGAGTCCCACACCAGTTTCACGAAGGGAATCAAGTCAAGTATTGATCTTCTTTCAGGTTTCAGGATATGATTCCTAAACATTGTACCCATAAGTGGCATATCATATGTTTGCACCACCATACTTACCAAAATTCCACTCCGAGTCAACTGGCCACCAGGTGCATTTCCATGTGCTACCTCTGCTAAAATTGAGTCCTTCCATTTCCAAATACCAGTTGCATTATATGCATCACGATCAATCCACCTTCCTATGACCTGCTCCGTCAATGTAGCAAAAGTTGTCAAGTTTATTCATTTAGCCTCTCACGTTATTGCACTCAGTTGCCATGGTTTCCCAGCACAACAGGCAGCCTTCTCGATATCAGACCAAATAAATGGCTGTTGCCAGTTCATTTGTTTGGCATCCTTGTGCTTGTGAACAAGCTTCCATCCTGAAGGCTTGTTCTTCTTCCTATTAGCCTCCTTGAACTGGCGCTGTGGTTGTGATAATTCTGCTGTCTGGCTTGCTTTTGTAGAGGTGGTGTCAAACTCTTCCAAATGTTTCTGCATCAATATGTAAGGTATTTGTTTAACATTAGAATTAAGACACTGACTTGTTTTTGGCCAGGTACCCAGCCTGCTTCAATCATCTTTTCCTGTTTAAGAGCACAAGACCGCCGAGTACGTTCTCAGCCATCTGTGCAAGCTTTATCTCGCCACCACACCTGACTCTGTTGATCCCAAAATGCCTTTACTTCATGATCCTGCCGCAACTTCTCTCATTCCCAATGGTGGCATTGCTCCTTCTCCTCAGCTGTTTCTACCTGCCAATAATGCTGCAGATTTGTCTTTTTCGCATCTGTCCTCAGTTGCCCATCACCTACCCTATCCTCTGCATCAATCTCTGGGTCATGACCACCCTCAAACACACTCAATTCATCGCTGGCTGGACCTCTGAAGACATCTTGGCCAACCCTTTGTAATTTTGCTGGCAAATTTGAGCAAGTGTCAAGGGCAAATGGAGGTGGAGGTTCTTTTGTTGTCATTATCCATATACACTTTTTCTTGGGGCTTGGTGCCAGTGTTGGGCCATTTGGATGTCCCTTTGGGCATTTCAAACTCCCACCATTCATTTGTGGGTCCACTTGGCAAGGTAGTGTTGCACGGAAAGTGAATTCCTTGTTGCAGGTTTGGTCCATAAATGTTGGTGGTGGTGTAGTACTTTTTGGCTCCAAATCACTGTCTTCATCGCTCTCCATTTCGGTGTCTCCACCTGATGATGATGCTGCAGCTGTGGACTTCATTTGGCCATCTGCAAGAGCTTGAATAGCTTTCTCATCTTCCAACTGCTCTCTGTCAGTCAAATTACCCCCATTCAAGGTAGGAGGGACTTACCTGTTCAAGTACATGCTCCACTAAAGTATTGAACATTGTGATTCGTACGCTAGCTGCTGCATGGACCCCAGCCTGAATCAACGGGAACAATTCAGGGATAGCAAAGTGATGGAGACCATTATTGGCCAAGTATCTGCACAAATGTGCATCGGTTTGAGTTGTCATATGTGGTACCTCTGTTCAGAAAACCTCCTTCGTGTGCTGCACTAACCACCACTTGTGTCATGCTGGACGGAGTGTGGCGATTCTGTCGATGTTTCTGTCTGGCAGCCTCCTTGGCTGTTCGTTCTATTGCTATGAGGGGTAGGGCATCTGGCCTGTCTCTGTCTTTCTGTTGTATGTGTAGGATGATATCTGCATCGGTGACCGTCGTCTTGGTCATCTTCTGTGGAGTTCTAACACCTTGTTAGAATGGCTGTGGGTAGTGGCGGTGCTGGCTGCTGTCGTTCCCTATCTTCTGAAGGAGGAAGGGGATCTAAATGCGAAGGAGTCGATTTGGATACTATATCCAAAGGAAGGGATGTCTGGAGTGCTGATACGCCTTGTATTGCACTTAGTTCGTTGGTATGCCACTAAGGTCGTGAATGGAAGGAGCTGCTCCTTCCTGTTGGGTTTCTGGTGCAGATAGGGGGATTCTATAGAGCACTGAGAAGTCCATTACTCAGTGACCTTCGTTTGTCTGGAGCAAAGAAAGGCAACGCCTTTCTGAGCGCTTAATGTATGTGTCAGGGTTTGAAGAGTTCCCAATCGGGACTCGGTTTACTATATATGGTAGATTAAGTGAAACGCATCACTAAGTCGCTTAGCAGACCCTAGGGTACGTTCTAGGGCGCAAGTGGGAGGGGAAAGGGGCTGGGAAGCTTCGGATCACTCAGAGGATTGCTCTGAGAATGTCTAGGATTCACAAGAGACCAAGCTTAAGGCTTTTGGTCCCCTTCTATGAGCGTATTTATACATAACTATTTAGGTGGAGTCATCAGCAGTCTATGACGAGTTTCAGCGGCAGTAAGGCCACGAAACTCGTCAGCATATTAGCGTAATTAGTTTAGTAACGAGCCGAGGCAACACAACAGCAGAAGGGATCGGCAGGAGTGTAATAACAGTTGGGTAAGGTAGGGAGGGGGAAGTGGTGACGACTCCAGCCGAGCTGTGGGAAATATGTACATATAAGGCAAGAAAATTAGTAAGCGTAAGCGTCCCAATAGTCCACCATGACATGATCCCCTGTTCAGAGTCTTTGCTGGTTGTGGTTGACTCGTTGGGGGCAATGGCGGCGATAATGGGTAGTGCTGCGACATTTTGAGCACTTCTTGGTCTTGGTTTTGCGGATGGGGACTTCCCTATCTTTGAATCCCCAATCTCCTTCCACCTTTCTAGTGTGCAGATGCAGGGGGACTCAAAACCCTTTCAGGACTTGCCTGAGGGCCTCTTGTTCTGCATTTCCCCAGGGGTTATAATCCTGGAGACCTGTAGCCAGCCTCCTGTATCCATCAGCATCTTGGAGCGCTCCATACCATTCCATCAACCTGATTTTCTGAAAGGCGAGTTTGCTGTTCACCCTGGCAAGCTCTTGCTGGGTGTACATGACTTCCCTTTCCCACATCCTATAGGCCAACAAACCGGAGAGGAATGACTCATCCTCTTCTTCTGTGGCAACTTCGGTTACTTTTCGCGAGAAGGGCTCTCTTCCCAAAAAGATGCGCTTCTGCATTGGTGTGATGTATGGGCTCTTGTGTGGTACCGGGCTGGGACAAAGGAGGGTGGTGAATACCTCCTCTCCCTTGCGAAAGAGTGG
>WTXH01000208.1:0-64554 GCA_022376555.1 Russula compacta
TGAGCAGGTGTGAGTGTGTTGAAAACATGAGCCCAAGCATGAAGAAGAGAAAAGAAAAGAACTTACCTACATCCATACACAGCCAGGGAGCCAGGTGGGTAAGCATGGGCGCAGGTGGCCAGGAACAGGCAGGTGCGCCCACCTGTGCTCACCCTTGCCTGTGGGTGATTCTTTCATTTTTCTTCCAGGATCGCAGGAGTGGTGGGCAAAGGGCAGTGGCTGGTCGGCTCATTGAGCCAGCCAGAGCTGCTGCATGACAAGATTCAAGTGTAACGGGAACTCAAACATGACATTGATGCTGACACAACACTGCTATTTTAACCTAGTTGGTATTGTGCTTTGTTTTTACTTTTGCATCATTGTAGAGGTTGGCCAGTTCAAACCATGGAGGGCCCTTTTCTTTTTCCTCTGTGACTTGGTTGTTTTGTTTCATGCTGCAGTGCACTTGGATCGTGCACTGCAGCCGCAACCAAACATCAACCAAACATGTTTTGTTTGCCATCTCGTCTTCATCTTTGCTGTGCCCCTCATCGCCCACCTCTGGCCCCTCCCTTCTGGCCGGTCACCCACACCAACTCCTCTTTGCCCACCTCATCTCTAGTCTCTCACCCAGTGCCTCCCTCACCTGTCCAGGATTGAAAATGCGGGCTTTTCCAAACAACCCAAGAATGAACTTGGCGGCAGGATCTTAATTCGGTGCATGAGCTTTTTTTTTTTTTTTTGCGCTCATGTTCCCACCTTGCCCACCCATGCCTCTCCCCGCTGTTGCCCACACACACCTGCCTACCCCCGCTTTCCAGGGTATGCACTTTCCCGCCCATGCCTGTGCCCGCTTGCCTCCACTTGCACACACCCGCCTCCACCTGCCTGTGCACATTCGCCTGCACCTTGCCTGCCTTGCCCATCCAGGATTGAAAAGGGTGCGGGCTTTTCCAAATGTTTTTTTCTTTGCACTTACATTTGTTTTCTCTGTTGTCCATATTCACGTTCCCACTTGCCTACCCATGCCTCCACCCACCATTGCCTGCACACACCTGCCTGCCCCACCTTCCCACCTGTGCCCACTTGCCTCCCTTGCCTTCAGGATTGAAAAGTGTGTGTCCAAACGACCCAAGAACAATCTCAGCGAGGAATATAGTTCTGTGCGTGAGTTTGACCTCTGTTTTTATTATCTTTGTGCTCACACTTGTTTTTCTGTTATTCTCATTCATGCCACTCACCCACCCACACCTCTGCCCACGTCACCTGCGTGCACTTGCCTACCCCCACTTTCCCGCTGTGCCCACTCGCCTCCACCTGCCCATGTGCACCCACCTTCACCTGCACACATTCACACACCTCCCAACACCACAATGGGCAATGCAGTTCTGGTGCAGGCATGGGTAGCGGGGGTGTATCACGTCATGAGCGCAAGTCACAGTGTCACCTGGATGTGAGGCGAGGGCATGGGCAAGGTTAACCCAGGGGAGTGCCAGTGTGATTTGTGACCTGACCTGCAGTGACAGCTGTGATAGTTCTCATGAGAGAGATTGCAAGTGTGACTGGGCAATGAAGGCATTGGGGCAAGCATCAGGGATGGTGAACCTGTGAGATGAACCAGACAAGTTGGACGAGACTGCGAGATGGTTGAAGGACGATAGAGCCTTGTGCTGGCGGCAATGGCACAATGCACCGCGGGCAATGTTTTGTTCGTTAGAGTAATAGCCACTATGACTGCTATGAATTGCTATATAGGGCTCCCAGGTAGAGTCAGGTTTTACTGATGTGCTTATGATGCATAGAATATCGTGGCGAATTTGAATGGCATTATTTGTTTGAATTTTCTGAAATTGGCAAGTTCAAGCAAACCATATGAGTGGCAAAGATGTCACTGCCAAGGGTTTGACAGCAACAATAGACACACTAAGACGATAAGCTAGACCTCAAAGTGGTCTAGAAGACTTGTAGAGACAAGTCGATGTATATCGATGTCGACGACTGGGTTACCGCTTGCTGAGCTCGACTCAGTAGCCACCTGCAATGAAGTAGAACACTGCTAGTATTGAGACAAGAGACTCAACTTGCCTCTACCAGGCGTAATGAGTCCTCTATATATAGTACATAGTACTTGAGGGCAGGCCTAGGGCCTGAAGGGGCAGTGCTACCTATTTATATGTGAAACACAACCAGAACAATAACAGCCAATAGCACAAGAAACTCAAGAAAATCACAAGCTGATGTACATGAAACAGGGCACAAACGTGAAACAGGGTAAGAGTCCTCTATTTGGCCAGTTCCGCAACTTACAGGGGCGTGATGGTGTTGAACCATCACCCCAGGCCAGTTACACCACTCCTCCCTAGACAGGATGCCCTCATCCTGTCTTCCTCCACCCGGACTGCCTCCCCAGCTGGGGCCGGTATTGCTTGACTCCCACTTGTGGGATTTTCTTGGCTGCTCTGGCCGTGACGAGTCGGTTTTTGCAGGCCTGCTTCGCGGCCCCAGATGCTGCCAAATTTGCCTGAGCCAGGCGTAATTTGGCGCGCAGCGTGTTGCACTCGCGGTCCAGGACTTGGTACCTTGTGACTTCAGCGAGGAGAGGCCAATCGTCCAGGTCGATGACCGCCTCTCGGAGTGGGTGGTAGTCAATCTCGGTTCCCCAGAGGCGGGCGCGGAACCAAGATGGAAGTGGGGAGAGGGGGAAGTCGTGGAACTCGGGGTGAGCATAGAGCTCGATGATTTGGGCGTCATGATCGCCTGTCACATTGGCTGCCAGACCAGCCACTCACCCATCGTCCAGCTGTTTGATGAAGACGGTGGGTTTCTCGCTGTCAGGGGTGGTGATGGTGAATTCGGGAAGCCTCCCATCGTTGTCAACGTATCTGTTGGGGCACAAGAGGGGTTCGCCGTCGATTTGTTGGATCCACACTTTAAGTTCGCGGTTATCCCTGTTGACGTCCTCAAATTGTTGTTTGAGGCATCGCGCCTCATCCTGGAAGAGCGCCTCCCACTGCTGAAGTGTGGAGGTGAGGCCTGCGGCCAGTTGACGGAGCTGGGTTGGGCTGAGGTTTTCATATCCGTCCAGGATGATTGGAGGTGCCGGGGAGAGAGGGCCTTCCCAGAAGGTGTTCATTTCCAGGTCGGGGAATGCTCCTGGGAGACAGATGGTGTTTGAGGCGGGGGTAGCAGTGGTCTGGCTGGTGCTGGCCGTTGTGGTGGGAGGTCGGTTGACCTCCTCTGTCACGAGGCATGTGGTGGGGGCCGGAACTGGGACTGGTACGGGAGAGGACATGAAGAGCTAATGATGTTGAGAGGAATGGGGGAGGATTGAGCTGATACTTTGCCAGGGGTTTCTGCTTCCCTTTTATATTATCCAAGGGCCAGCGCTTGTGATACTCCTGAAGGAGATCCGGGGCATGCACTTGGTCAGCTGGTTTCCAAGTGTTATCACTTTCGGGATAGCCCTGCCACTTTATGAGATAGTGGAGCCTTCTTGATCGCCCTTGACGGCGATGGTTTCTGATTTGCTCTACTTCGTATTGTTCTTCATTATCTATTAGCTCAGGGGGAGGTTGGGCATAATTGGGCCCATGGGTGTCTGTCTCTCTGTATGGGATAAGGAGAGATGCATGGAATACCGGGTGGATCAACCATGATGTGGGGAGCTGTAGCAAGAAGGCGACCGGGGATACCTCTTTGAGGATTTTGAAAGGGCCGTACCATTTTGGGTTTAATTTGGAGCCTTGGTGTGGGAGAGTCAGGTGAGTTCCCTCCAGCCACACTTGGTCTCCGATTTTGTATTGACCCTTCGGTGTTTCGGCCGCTTTTCTATTGATAGCCTTGATGGCTTGGTCTTGTGCTTCTTCCATTCTTTGTGTTTGTTGCTCCACTGCCTCATTGTTGGTCTGGACCCCCAAATCTCCAGGTCCCAATACTGGTTTGTAGCCAATCAGAATCTGATTGGGTGATAGCCCAGTGGTACTATTCCTTCGGTTGTTGTGCACTGCAGTCACGACCGTGACCCATTCTGTCCAGTCATCCGGTTGTCCGCTTGTTACCAGTTGTAGGTATTGCTCTATCCACTGGTTCTTTCGTTCGGATAGCCCATCAGTTTGGGGATGGGCTGCTGTGGACAGATTTTGTTGTATTCCAAGCCTTTTGGTAAGTGCCTTTCCAAAGCTTGAGGTGAATCGTGGGTCCCTGTCACTGATGATTTTCCTCGGTAGTCCATACCACGGATAGAGGTGGTCTAGGTAGAGTTGGGCAATTCCTGGTCCTGTGATGTTGGTGGAACAGGGGAGAAATAGGGCAGCATGAGAACATCCATGGTCTACGATGGTGAGGATTGCGTGCAGCCCTCATTTTGGTGGTAGCCCAGTAATCAGGTCCATGGCTATGGTTTTGAAGGGTAGCGTGCCTGGTGTGGAGGGGATTCGGTAGAGGGGGACATGGGGCCGATGTGTCAGTATCTTGGCTTGTTGGTATGTTGCGCATCCTCTGACATAGTCCGCAATCCATTCCTTCATCTTCAGCCACCAGTACCGTTCTTGCACTTTTCACAGGGTCTTGTCTCTTCTGGGTGGCCAGATGTGGGTGTGTCATGGGCGTTTCTGATGATGGCTCGCCTGAGCTCTTTGAGGTTAGGTACAATGGTTTTCCCATTGATTGTCTGTGCCGCTTGGATTTGGTGTGGTGGGATAATTGTGACGTCTTTGTTGTTGTCCTCACCATGATCCGTATTCGATGGTCTGGATAGCACGTCTGCTGCAGTGTTCGTTTTGCCTGGGATGTACTCCAGTATGTAGTCGTATTCTTGGAGGTCAGCGTGCCACTGTGCAGTTCGTCAATTTAGATTTCTCGGTGACTTCCAATACTAAGGTTGGCATGGTCGGTTTGGATTACGAATGGCGTTTTTGTCCATCCTAAGTAGTGCCTCCAGTGGGCTAGGGCCTTCATGACGGCTAACAGTTCTCGTTCGTAGATGTCATAGTTTTGTTCTGTGGGTGTGAATGTTGCCGAGTAGTATGCCACTGGATGCAAGATTGGCTTGTGTCGCTGAGCCAAGGTTTTTGTGAGGTCGTGCTGTCCCTCCTGCGAGAGTACGGCGCCCACGCCATATGCTGATGCATCGACGTGAAGCGTAAATTGTTTCTCAAGTTGGTTGGATCAGTACTGGGCTACCGCACATTCTTGTTTTCAGCTCTTCGAACGCCCTCATTTGTGCCTCTCCCCAATGCCACGGTGTGGTTTTCTTTGTTAGTTTGAGTAGGGGTCGTGCAATTTTTGAGTAGTTCGGGATGAAGTATCGATAGTAGCCTGTGAACCCCAAGAAGCTCCGAGTCAGTTGGGTTCTTTGGTGGGGACCAGTCTGCGATTCCTTGTAGCTTTTTGGGGCTCATTCTAAGGTGCCCTTTTCCTACGATGACCCCTAAATACTCGATTTCTTCTTTTTCGAACTGGCATTTTTCGGGTTTGAGGTAGAGGTCGTTTTCTTCTAGTTTGTCCAACATGCGATGGACGTATTCTCGGTGTCTGGCCATGTGTTGTTCCTCTGTCTCGTGTGGTTGTTTGGCCGTGTGGATAGCGATGTCGTCCATGTATACAGAGAGCCAGCCCTCTCCTACTTCCTGTGGAAGATGGTGTTCATCATCATTTGGAAGGTTGCCGGGGAGTTAGTAAGACCAAAGAACATGACTGTCAGTTCGAACAGTCCTTGTGGGTGAGAAAAGCGGCCTTCCACTCGTCTCCTTCCTTTATTCTGATGTTGTTGTAGCCCCATCGCACATCAACTACTGTGAATTTGGTGCATCTGCTAAGTCGGTCCACACTTGTGGGATGAGGGGCGAGATGTTCCTGTTCCTCTTTGTCCACTTGTTGACAGGTCGGTAGTCCTGTACCGGCCTCAGTTTTCCATCTTTCTTCTTTACAAAGAAGAAGTTGGCTGCATATGGCGACTTCGAGATGCGAATGGTTCCCCTTTTTAAATGTTCTTGGATGAATTTGTGCATTTTGGCCTTTTCTTCTTGTGTGAGGGGTAACAGTCATCCTGGCATAGTGTCGGGTGCCCCTGGTAGTAGTTCAATGGTGTGATCCCATATGGTGAGCTGGGCATTCATTGCGATTCTTCTTCACTGAAGACTTTCTGTGTGCCTATACTCAGCTGGTATGGCGTTCTTGGTTCTGGGTCCTTGTGGCACTTCCTATTGTTACTCTCCCTAGGAGGTATGTGTCGGTTCTCTTTCTGACTGGTCGTGGTACGTTCTTGGTTCATGGTACATATACTGCTTTGCGGCGTTGGAGCTGAGAGGACAATAGGGAGGTGAGTGAAATTGATCCATCCTCTTTCCAGTCGATCTTGGTTGGACGGAGGCGAACCATGGATATCCAAAGATGGCCTTGTGGTCTCCTAGATCGGAGAGGAAGAACCTCTGGTTTGTGGTCTGCGTCCCTGTTCTGAACTGTAGGTTGGTGTAGTACTTGAGGGCTCCGCTTTTGTTTTCTGTTCCGTCGACATTGAACAATGGCCTTGGGTTTGCCAATCGTTTGATGGGGAGTCGCAGCCATCTGGTGTAGTCGAGACTCATGAAATTTTCTGTAGCCCCTGAGTCTATGAGGGCCACTCCTTCGCTCTTTTCGCAATTGATCGTGCATAGAAGCGGACTGTCATGGATTTCCTTGCTGATATGTACACGTTATCACTATGAATTCGCCTAAGCAGGGCCAATCTGATTAGGCAGAGGGAAAATCCTGTGGACTCCCATTTCCTTGGCCAGTTTGATCTGGTTGTCGAGGGACATCCCTCTAACTGTGCTCGCATGGTGGCCACTGAGGTCCCTCCGATGGTTCTGCCATCTGGTAATCTTGTCTTCTTCCTCTTGGAAGTCGATGAGGTTGGCTTGCCTAGGTTTGCCTATAGGGTTCCTGGCTGCTGTTGCCTTTGGGGCAGGCACGGGCAAAGTGCCTTCCCTGCCGCAGTTGAAGCATCGCATTGCTTCGTATCCTGGTGCTGATACATTTCCTCTGGTGGGTGGTCCTGCTCTCTGCCTCCAGTTTCCTCGTCCCCTCCAGTTATTAGGGGTGCGACCTCTGGACAGGTCCATGGGACCGGGGTGTTGTTCATGATGGTGGTGCATTTGTTGAGTTGTACTGGGGGCGTTCCCCTGGTTGTATCGGGTTGCCAGTTTCTTTGTTGAAATGGCGGTGGTCGGGCGGGTTGTTAATCGTTGGAAGGGGACTGCCCTGCCAGGTTTTCTTTAGAATACCATCTATGATGGTCTTTCCTTGTGCAATGGTTTTGACCTTTTCTTTAAGGTGTGGTAGTTGAGGGGATGGGGCTTTAAGGTGTCGTGAGAAGTGATGCGGGATCCTTGGAGGAAGATGTTATAGGTTCTTCGTTTCCCAGGTGTACCCGCCTTCCTTGCCAGGCTCTCAACCTGGTGATTATTCATCATAGTCGGACCCTTCATCGGCAGTCCCTGAGTTCATTCCTGGCTCCTGGGCTGCTTGGGTATCCTGGAATGTTGGCTAAATTCAGGAGGAATTGTCCCATAGCGCTGGGATTTGTCTGGGGCATTTGCAGCTTCATCCATTCGCCCATATCTCTGACCCATTGGGCGTGTTTCTCCTTAATGAGGGTGAGGGTGAATGCGATCTTTTGAAGGGGAGTTATACCCTGCACTGCATGGGACGGAGCGTGGCGGTTCTGTCGATGTTTCTGTCTGGCAGCCTCCTTGGCTGTTCGTTCTATTGCTATGGGGGTAGGGCGTCTGGCCTGTCTCTGTCCTTCTGTTGTAAGTGTAGGATGATATCTGCGTCGGTGACCGTCGTCTTGGTCGTCTTCTGTGGAGTTCTAACGCCTTGTTAGAACGGCTGTGGGTAGTGGCGGTGCTGGCTGCTGTCGTTCCCTATCTCCTGAAGGAGGAAGGGGATCTAGATGCGAAGGAGTCGATTTGGATACTCAAGATGAGTGTCCAAAGGAAGGGATGTCTGGAGTGCTGATACGCCTTGTATTGCACTTAGTTCGTTGGTATGCCACTAAGGTCGTGAATGGAAGGAGCTGCTCCTTCCTGCTGGGGGTTCTGGTGCAGATAGGGTGTTCTATAGAGCACTGAGAGGTCCGTTACTCAGTGACCTTCGTCTGTCTGAAGCGAAGAAAGGCAACGCCTTTCTGAGCGCTTAACGTATGTGTCGGAGTTCGAAGAGTTCCAATGGGACTCGGTTTACTATATATGGTAGATTAAGTGAAACGCGTCACTAAGTCGCTTAGCAGACCCTAGGGTACTTCTAGGGCGCAAGTGGGAGGGAAAAGGGGCTGGGAAGCTTGGATCACTCGGAGGGTTGCTCTGAGAATGTCTAGGATTCACAAGAGACCAAGCTTAAGGCTTTGGTCCCCTTCTATGAGCGTATTTATACACAAGTATTTAGGCGGAGTCATCGGCAGTCTATGACGCGTTTCAGCGGCAGTAAGGCCACGAAACTCGTCGGCATATTAGTGTAAGTAATCTAGTAATGAGCCGAGGCAACACAACAGCAGAAGGGATCGGCAGGAGTGTAATAGGGTAGGGTAATGTAAGGAGGGGGAAGTGGTGACGACTCAGCCGAGCTGTGGGAAATATGTACATATAAGGCAAGTATATTAGTAAGCGTAAGCGTCCCAATAGTCCACCATGACATGATCCCCTGTTCAGAGTCTTTGCTGGTTGTGGTTGACTCTTTGGGGGCAGTGACGGCGGTAGTGGGTGGTGCTGCGACATTTGAGCACTTCTTGGCCTTGTTTTTGCGAACAGGGACTTCCTTGTCTTCAAATCCCCAGTCCCCTTCCACCTTCCTGGTGCGCAGATGGAGAGGGACTCGAAACCCTTTCAGGACTTGCCTGAGGGCCTCTTGTTCTCCATTTCCCCAGGGGTTGTAATCCTGGAGACCTGTGGCCAATCTCCTATACCCTCAGCATCTTGGAGCGCTCCATACCACTCCATCATCCTGATTTTCTGGAAGGCAGCTTGTTGTTCACCCGGGCAAGCTCTTGCTGGGTGTACATTACCTCCCTTTCCCACATCCTGTAAGCCACTAGACCCGAGAGGAACGACTCGTCCTCTTCTTCGTGGCGACTTCGGTCACTTTTCGGGCGAAGGGCTCTCTTCCCGAAAAGATGCGCTTCTGCGCTGGTGTGAGGTATGGGCTCTTGTGTGGTACCGGGGTGGGACGAAGTAGGGTGGTGAATACCTCTTCCCTTTGCGAAGAGTGGTGCTAACGAGGGGATACTTTGGGTTGTCGAGGTGGTATTTGTGGTAGGGGGCGAAGAGGGCCCCTCCTGTAATGGTAGGGAGTGCGAATGGTTCGTTAGTGGTCTCGATCCATCCTGGTCCGGGATGGGGGTCGTCTTCCTCTGCTTGGTTCTCTCTCTGCTCTCTGTTCTCCCTCTTGTTCTCGTTGGTAGTCCAGACCCTCTCGTCCTCCTCCTCCCCCTCGTCATAGGCGCAGGTGCGTTTGTAGTGAAGGGCTCGAAGGGCTGCGCGGATGTGATCTGTTGGAGTGTGGTCCAAGTGTACGGTGATATGTTGGTCTGTACTTCTTGGTTCTTTGTCGTCGAGGGAGGGGCTACTGGGGGAGTGGAGCTCTCGGTGAGTGGTCCAGTCGATGGCAGCGAGGAGGTCGTCGAGGTTGGCTCGAACTGGGGGTGATTCAACGGTGAGGAAGTGGGGGTTGTGGTGGCAGGTTCGAGGGGAGGAGGAGAGGCGCTTGGGGAGCGAACCTCATAGGCATCACTATTGGTGTAATTTTCAAGGTCAAGGAGAGCGAAGCGGTTGGTGGTGGTGCATAGGGGGGTGGTGCGTTCACAGGAGGTGGGGAAGGTGGACATTGTGTTGGGTTTGAGGACTGAATGGTGGCGAGTGGTGGTGAGGTTTTGTTTAGAGTGAGAGGGCGTTGTTGGGTGGTTTGTTTTTGTGGGAGTGGAAAGGTAGTAGTGATGGTTCACTGCTGTCGTTTGAAGGTAGTTCAGAGGGGGTTTTTATAGCTGGGTAGGTGATTGCGATCGGTGGAATTCACTAAGTAGTTCCGGCGCATGCAGGTCATTGCTGCTGACCCATGAATTGTCGATGTGGGGTAGCCTTTCCATTTGACTAGGTATTGCCGTTGTCTTTTTCGGCCATGTTTCCTTTCTGCAATGATTTCTCTACTTCGTATTCTTCTTCTCCTTCGATGGTTTCAGGTGCTGGGCGCTTGAATGGGATGCCGTACTCCATGGTTTCCATATAGGGCGATAATAGATCCACATGAAACACTGGATGTATATGCATATGTGCTGGCAAGTTGAGTTGGTAAGCGACCGGAGATATCTTTTTCTTGATAATGAAGGGTCCTAAGCGTTTCGGTTCCATCTTCTTTGATGGTGCCTTTGTCTGTATGTTTCGTGCATCTAGCCAGACTTCGTCTCCAGCCTTGAATGTTCTGACTGGTTTCGTTATGGCTGTCTTTTTCTGTAAGGCTTGATGCGCAATTTCTCTTGCTTTGGTTAGTTCCTTGAGTCTGATATCTACCGCTGGTACTTCTTCGTCTCCTTTTGTCCAAATTGCTTGAGGATTACATCCCATGATTAATTGATGGGGTGTGTGGCGCGTTCCTTCATGTTTCCATGAATTGTGAGCAAATTCCGCCACCGGAAGATATGTAGCCCAGTTGTCTGTCTTCCATTGACAAAGTGTCTCAGGAATGTTTCGACCCATTGATTCATGCGTTCGCTTTGTCCATCAGTTCTAGGGTGAAACGCAGTACTAAGGTTTTGTTTGGTGCCTATTGCTTTGCATAAGGTTCTTGTGAATTTTCCGGTGAAACGAGGGTCTCTGTCAGATATGATACGTTTGGGAGTTCCAAACCAGGGGAAGAGGTGCTGAAGGTACAGCTGTGCCACTCCTTCTCCGGTGATTTCCTTGTTACAGGGTAAGAATTTGACGGCTTTGGAACATCCTTGATCCACGATGGTGAGGATGGTGTCATATCCTTTGGACTTTGGTAATTCTGTTATGAAGTCCATGGACACATATTGGAAAGGTCCTTCTTCTACTGGGGTGTCGAAGTGATGTAAGGGGGCTTTTGCAGTTCGGATAGTTTTATTTTCTTGGCATTTGGCGCATCCTTTGACGTATTTTTCGACAAATTCTCGAAGTTTGGGGCCGTGGTAGCGTCTTTTGACTAGGTCCCAGGTGTTTGAGATCCCTGGGTGGCCACCTGTGGGTGCATCATGTATTTCTTTGAGGGTTTGTTGTCGCTTTTGGTTGTCATTTGGGAGGTAAAGAGTTCGAATGAATAGGTTGTCGGGGAGGATGGTAGTTTGTTCATCATTTACCCCCTCTTCAAGGTCTTTTCTTCGTGATAGAAGGTCTGCAATGGTATTTTGTTTTCCTGGAAAGTGATGGATGATGAAGTCATAGTCTGCCAAGTAGTTCATCCATCTTGCTTGTCTGGGTGTTACTTTTCGCGCCGCTCGGAAATATTTCAGGTTGTCATGGTCCGAGCGTACTTTGATTTGATGCCTTGCTCCCAGAAGGAAGTGTTTGAAGAATTTAACTGCTGATACTATTGCCAGCAGTTCTCTATCATAGATGTCATAGTTGCGTTCCGCTTGATTGAGTGACTTTGAAAAGAACGCAACTGGGTGTTGTCCATCTTCAAATTCCTGTGTTAGGGTGGCTCCAATGGCATAGTCCGATGCATCTGTGTCTAGTGTAAATGGTTTGGTTTGATCAGCATTCCTGAGGATGGGATAGGATGTGAATTTATTCTTGAGGTATTTGAATGCTTCATCGGCTTTTTGACTCCATTCCCATTTCTTGCTCTTCTTTGTTAGTTCGTGAAGTGGTCGCGCAATGAGGGAATAATGATCAATGAAGTCTTTGTAGAAATTTCCAAAGCCTAGGAAGGCCCTAAGTTCTTTGACTGTCGTAGGGATGGGCCAATCTGTGATTCCTTTGACTTTGACTGGATCCATTTTGACGCGTCCGCTTCCTACTAGCATTCCTAGATATTCCACTTCTGTTTTGTGGAAGTCGCATTTTTCTGGTTTGAGATAGAGGTCATTTTCTTGTAAGACTTCTAGGACCTTGATTACTTCTTTGTAGTGGTCCTCCCAAGTTCCATCGGTGGCGATGAGGATGTCATCCATGTAGATGAACACATTCCCTTTAGCTAGTTGATCTCTGAAGATAAAGTCCATCATGCTTTGGAAGGTGGCAGGGGCGTTCCTCATTCCAAAGTACATTACTTTTGGTTGGAAGAAGCCTCGGTTTGTTTTAAAGGCTGCTTTATGTTGATCTTCCGGTCGGATGAGGATGTTATTGTACCCCCAACGTACATCGAACTTGGTGAAGTGTTTCTTCCCTGCAAGTCGGGGTATTAGGTCTCTAATCAAAGGTAGGGGGTAGTTGTTTGGGATTGTCCATTCATTGAGCTTTCTATAGTCCTGGACTGGTCGCAATTTTCCATCTTTCTTTTTGACAAAGAAGAAAGGGGAGGCGTATGGCGATTTGGAAGGTTCGATGTATTTCTTTTCTTGGTGTTCTTTTAAGAACTCTTCCAATGCTTCTTGTTCTTTGGGTGATAGGGGGTAGACTTTACAGTCGAATGATGCCGGAGCGTCTGGTTTTAGATCTATAGCGTGGTCCCAAGGTTTTGATTCGGGGATTCGCTTGGAGGCTTCTTCACTGAAGACTTTCTTGAATGGGTGGTATTTTTCGGGTACTATTTGATCCCAGGTTTTCTTGTCTTTCTTTTCAGCTTCCTGTATCGCTAATTGTGTGGAGGTGGTGGTTTTCCGGATTTGGGAAAGCACCTTCCATTTGTGGGCATCCATGGTAGACGCCACAATGCTTCCTTCAACGGTTCCTTTCTTCCAATCTATCTTTGGTTCATTAGTGGCTAGGAACGGATATCCTAAGACGATGTTGTCAAGTCCTAAGTTGGTGACAAAGAAGGGGAATTTTTTTGTGATTCCTTGATGTCGAATTTCAAGTTCTACTTTGTCAGTGATCTTTCCAGCTTGATTGATGGTTCCATCAACGTTCCTGGCGATTCTTGGCTTCTGGAGAGGTATTGTGGGGATTTGGAATTTCTTTATGAGTTTGTGGTGGATGAAATTTTCGGTGGCTCCACTGTCCACCAGTGCTGTTGCGTCGGCCCTTCTGTTCCGTAAACGTAGTATTATTTGAGTTTGTACTGATCGAATCTTGGGTACAAATACGTTATTTGTGAACAGTGCCCGAATGATGGCCGTGTCATTCAGGCGGTCGAAAAATCCACTCCTTTGGCTTGCATCGCATTCATCCATTGCACCTTCTTGTCGTCGGAGAAGGTGACCATTCTATTGACCATATCTTCAATCTCGTCCACTTCCTGAGATTCTTCTTCGGCTTCTTCCATTTCGTCGTCTTCTTCTTCCTCATAGTATTCTTCGTTGCTTTGGACCATCTTGATGTAAGATGGTTTCTGGGGTGGCCTTTTCTTGGTAGGACAGTTCTTGGCCATGTGTCCTTGTTTGCTACATTCGAAGCATCGTCCTTCTTCTCTGTGTTCTTCTTGGCTTCGTCTGTGTCTGCTTTCCTGATGGTATCTACTTGCATAGGAGTACCATTGGTGTAAGGGCGTCTTTGGGTGAACTGGGGTTTAGGGGGTGTGGCAGCATGGCGGGGTGGTGGTCTTTTAGGTCCCCAGTTTGGCATAGGCCATTTCCCTTCTCCAAAGATCAGGTTTTCTTGCTCCTGTACTTTGGATTCTTTCTGGACCGCCTGGACATATTCATCAAAGGTAGTTAGTCCAGGGTGCATTCTGAGCGTTCGTCGCCCTAAGCCGGAGGGTAGTCCTTGTAAGAACATTTGTAGTGTTCCTGGAGCGTCAAGGGCATATCCAGCTTTAGTGGCTAGGTTTCTGAACTGAGCTATATATCCATCTAGGTCTCCTTGTTTCATTCTGAGTTGTTGAAGCATGGTGGTGGCTTTGGTAACCTTGTGGATATCAGTGAAAGCAGCAGTAAAGGCTGTTTCGAATTCGGCCCAGTGGACTTCGTCTTGCATGGGTACATTGTTGGTGTGGAGCTGATTACTGAGGTGATCGACTCGTTGGTAGACCCAATCATCGACTAGGGGTCCTCTGATGTAGGACAAAGCTAAGGCTGCTCGCTTGTATGGGATGTTCATTGTTTCATTGTCTTCATTGAGCAGCCTGTAGAGTTTGAATTCTTTCAGGAACTTGTCGCTTCGACTTCTGTCTCCTGTGTATATGTCTGGTGGTGTGCCATTCCACTTGCCATTGCCGGGTGGATGGGCCGCTTGTGCTCCTGCTTGTTGTGGACCTGGGGGTGGTCCTCCTGCGGGTGGTTGAGGTTGTTGAGGTTGTTGAGGTGGTACGTTGGCCATAAAGACTTGTATGGGCGGTTGTGGCGGTGGTGGGTCTGGTTGTTGGTCTGCTGGGGTTATTTGGATTTGTGGCCCGATGTGATAGATGGCTAGAAGGTTAACTTGTTCTTCTAGGTGTTCAACGTCTTCTGGGAGGGGTGGTTCTTGTTCTGGGGGTTGTGGAGCTTCGATTTGCTCGTGGTGTGCTGGGGTTACTTCGTGGTATGTAGGGGGGTCGGCTTCTTCTGGTGTGTGAGGTCTGTCTTCAGATCCTTCACTGGTTGTATGTTCGGTTCCGCTTTCTTCTTCGGAGGAATTTTGTGCTTCCCTTCGTGGTTCTCTAGGGGAGTGGAGGTCGGTGGAATGTGTGCGAGGGGTGTGTGTTTCTGGCGCTGTGGCTTCTAGTTCTGCTGGAGCTACTGCCGGGGTTAATGTGACTCTCTGGGCCTGGTAATTGGGGTGGTAGGGATCGTCTACTGGTGGGTATCCTGTTCCTGCTCCTCCGTGTTCGATTCGGTCTTGGTCGTATGCCCAAAGAACGCCGTTTTCGTCTCTGGTAAGGGTGTACCAGTATCCACTGATGAATTCAACTGGATATCGTCTGATTGCACTAGTATTTTCGCTGGGGACGTCAAGGGTGTATCCTCGATATGTTCCTTGGACTGTCCAATAGATATTTGGTCCGGTGATGTACTCTGGGAGGTTTGGTTCTGTTCTTCTTTCAATGCGAACCCTTGTGCTTCCTTCCCAAGCTTTTGGGTAGACAAGTGGTTCTCTTCGGAATTCTTCCGTGTTGACTGATAAGCTTGGTCTAATGTCACGCTGGACGGAGCGTGGCGGTTCTGTCGATGTTTCTGTCTGGCAGCCTCCTTGGCTGTTCGTTCTATTGCTATGAGGGGTAGGGCGTCTGGCCTGTCTCTGTCCTTCTGTTGTAAGTGTAGGATGATATCTGCGTCGGTGACCGTCGTCTTGGTCGTCTTCTGTGGAGTTCTAACACCTTGTTAGAACGGCTGTGGGTAGTGGCGGTGCTGGCTGCTGTCGTTCCCTATCTCCTGAAGGAGGAAGGGGATCTAGATGCGAAGGAGTCGATTTGGATACTCAAGATGAGTGTCCAAAGGAAGGGATGTCTGGAGTGCTGATACGCCTTGTATTGCACTTAGTTCGTTGGTATGCCACTAAGGTCGTGAATGGAAGGAGCTGCTCCTTCCTGCTGGGGGTTCTGGTGCAGATAGGGTCGTTCTATAGAGCACTGAGAGGTCCGTTACTCAGTGACCTTCGTCTGTCTGAAGCGAAGAAAGGCAACGCCTTTCTGAGCGCTTAACGTATGTGTCGGAGTTCGAAGAGTTCCTAACTGGGACTCGGTTTACTATATATGGTAGATTAAGTGAAACGCGTCACTAAGTCGCTTAGCAGACCCTAGGGTACTTTCTAGGGCGCAAGTGGGAGGGAAAAGGGGCTGGGAAGCTTTGGATCACTCGGAGGGTTGCTCTGAGAATGTCTAGGATTCACAAGAGACCAAGCTTAAGGCTTTGGTCCCCTTCTATGAGCGTATTTATACACAAGTATTTAGGCGGAGTCATCGGCAGTCTATGACGCGTTTCAGCGGCAGTAAGGCCACGAAACTCGTCGGCATATTAGTGTAAGTAATCTAGTAATGAGCCGAGGCAACACAACAGCAGAAGGGATCGGCAGGAGTGTAATAGTGGTAGGGTAATGTAAGGAGGGGGAAGTGGTGACGACTCTAGCCGGGCTGTGGGAAATATGTACATATAAGGCAAGTATATTAGTAAGCGTAAGCGTCCCAATAGTCCACCATGACAGTTTAGGCATAGGTATCCTTTTACTTCTTCGATGAAGTCGTCCGCTTTTGATCTGTCTCCCATGAAGACTTGTGGGAGTGCTCCCATAGTCTTTATGTCAGTGGCTGCGGCCATGGGTACCTGTGGCGTGTTTGGGTCTGGTCCTCCTGGTCCTCCTGGTCCTCCTGGTCCTCCTGGCCCTCCTCCGGATCCTCCCGGCGGGCCAACCTTTTGAGGACCTGCCTGAGAACGTTCTGGATGTGTTGTGGTGCACTTTGAGTGGTTGTGGATGGTTGCGCAGCAACGGCCATGGCTGTGGTGGTTTGAGTGGACATAGCTTGTGAGAGGCTAGGGATTCTAGCTCCTGCTGGTAAGGCGTCGGTTGGTATTCCCTGAGGGGAGTGAGGGTTCTGGTGGGAATACTGGTGCTTTTCTTCCACGGGGTAATCTTGATTTTATTGAAGGCATCGTCGATTTCTTGACTGCCTCGTCTGATTCTGTGTCTGAGACGACCTCAGGTCTTCTAGCTCTTCGTCGAGAAGCTCGTCTGCTTCTGATCCTTCAGTGTCATACTCTGTAGCTGTGGGACTTCTGCTCCTAGGGTGTATGCCCTCTAGTCCAGTGGACTTCTTCCACCTGTTGTTGTGGATCACACCAGCTTCGGGTTGGTTGGCGCTTTGCCTCTTGCTGTGATGATAATCTGTATATCCCGATCTGTGGGATTGGCTGGGTGCTCTTTGAGATATACCGAACCTGTGGTTCCTTTGCCTTCAGTGGCGTCTACCCAATTGAGGGTTGTATCTGCAGTGTCCCTTCTGAACTGCTAGCCATATTGAAAACAAGTTGAGTCTAATGTCACCGCCAAGGGTTTGACAGCAACAATAGACACACTAAGACGATAAGCTAGACTCAAAGTGTCTAGAAGACTTGCAGAGACGAAGTCGACTGTATATCATGTCGACGACTGGGTTACCGCTTGCTGAGCTCCGACTCAGTAGCCACCCGCAATGAAGTAGAACACTGCTAGTATTGAGACAAGAGACTCAACTTGCCTCTACCAGGCGTAATGAGTCCTCTATATATAGTACATAGTACTTGAGGGCAGGCCTAGGGCCTGAAGGGGCAGTGCTACCTATTTATACGTGAAATGCAACCAGAACAATAACAGCCAATAGCACAAGAAACTCAAGAAAATCACAAGCTGATGTACATGAAACAGGGCACAAACGTGAAACGGGGTAAGAGTCCTCTATTTGGCCGGTTCCACAACTTACAGGGGCGCGATGGTGTTGAACCATCACCCCAGGCCGGTTACAAAAGAACTGCAAAGCAAGGGTAGTGGATGGAATCTATATGTATTTGAGCTTGCTATGTGAGCCTATGTAACACCATGTAGCATTCCATAGTTTGTAGCTTGGACTTCGTAGCTCCATAAACACCCAGACCTCTGCTATGACCATTATGACTGCTATGGTTGCTATGCATCCCTATATAGAGCCTGGGAGCAAAGTCTGGTTTTGCTGATGCCCCCAGACATCATAGATGGAAATGAAGAATGGGAGGTGGAACAGGTGATGGACACAAGGCTATATGAATGTCATCAGCAGCGACAGTACAAGGTCAGGTGGAAGGGTTACAGCAGCACTCACAACTCCTGGGAGCCCATCCAGAATCTCCACTGTGATGACCTCTTTACAGAGTTCCAGAATCAGCAGGCCCACTCTAATATAAAAACCCTGCGAGTTCACACCATATCCCTATCCTCACCCACCACCCACATCTTCAAACACAGAACTATGTTGACCTCCCCTACATCTAACTCCCAGACTCCTGCACCAGTTGACAAGTCAGAGGTTCCTGTGACACCTCCCTTGGCCCTTTGCCATGTCGGTAGCATCTTGATACCAAAGGGGGATGTCTGCTTCAGTGCTAGTCCTGGAGGTACCATCTTCTGGCAGGAGTTTCCTCTCCCCTTGACCACACCGCACTTGCCACACCTGGTCTTCCCTTGCCCGACATCACCAATGATCATTAAACCCATACAGGCAGCTGTATGTCATCAAGAAAAGGCAGCATCACAGCGGTACTATTTCCCTTGCCCACATTTTGCCAGGGAATTGCCAGGAGTACGATTACTCACTAAAGAGGAGCATCTAGTACAATAGACAGGTGACTTGTAGCACACACAGCGGGCACACTAGGCAACAAGGGGTGGGAACACGAGATGCAGGGACATTGACAGGGGTAATGTTAGTATTGAGTTCGAAGGGGCACATGTGTGTCAGCATCTGTACACAAGATGGCAGAAGGTTGACTTAGTACATGTGTGCTGATTGCATGAGAACTGTAGTTTTTATACACCTGTACACAAGACAGCAGAAGGTTGACTGCATCCATGAGCACAGGGGTTGTATAATCTATGAAAGGAAACTTACCTCAGTACATGCATGCTGATTGCATGAGAACTGAGGTTTACAATTTACTCTACTCAGGTATTTAAGCTGCGGCCAACTGAGCTGCAGTGCTGAGTGAGATGCAGTGGTAATTGTAAGTATAATGCATAATGAAGCAGCCTCTCGTTGAGGCGCACAGAAATGTAAGTCAAGCTGTGATGGCATGTTCATGTGCCAGCACTGTTAGCAAGGTAATGCTAATGCGAATGAAGCAACTCATATAGTAAATAAAGTAATGTCTGTAATCGATCAAAAGAAATATAGAATGATATAGTACTCATCTCATATCTTGTCTCAGGTGCACGTGCCTCAGCCACCCCCTATCTCACCCCCTATTTCCAGCAGCATCGTGTCATGTTCCCTAAGGAATTCCTTGCCTGGTACATGGACAAGGAAGCACAAAAGGGGTATAAGGATCTGCCTGTCTGGCTTCCTCAGGACTTATTAGTACAACATGGACCACTACCAGAGAACCCTGAGGACGTGCGACTGTGCAACCCCATTCACCTTGCCAATGGAGACTGACAAAACAATGAGGAAGGACTCAGCCCTAGTCTTGCCCTCACCACCCTCCAGGTGGAGGAACCATCCACTTCTCCCGAGCCAATCCCTGTTCCCCCACCTCATCAACCCATGATTATCCTGAAGAGGGACGCCATTGACCTCACCAACTCTGATGATGAAGGATCACCAAACCCCATGGAAGTCCTAGATGAAGAAGATCCACTACCCCTAGACCATCCAGGAGAAGAGTGGGAGCAGTACAGCCTGAGACTTCATGGGAACACTTTTCTCCTCACCATATACAGGTCACCTTAAGAAGCCAAGTATATTTGATATGAGCTTGGCTGGATGTCAGATGATCCCACAATCTCTGGCACCATGGGACAGGATCTTCCCATAGAAAGCCGACCACTGTACACCAAGCCTCACATTGTCTATGGATCAGCTCACTTCTGATATGACCTCACCATATTCAAGAAGGCTTTACAGTGGGACACTGATACTAACAAAGTGATCTCCATGCTAGGTGACAAGGGTGTTGAAGCCGACATTTGACATTATAGACAGATGCTGGGAAAATGGATGTGACTCCAGCAGGACCTCACTGGTGTCATACAAGCAGAGCAGCATGCACATCAACTTCATGAGGACTGGAAAAATCGAGTGGCTGACCTAGACTGACAGCAAAATGATGTGCAGCAACAGTTGGTTGTGGCCAACGCACACCCTTGAGTAGAGTGAATGTCAGTCTGATTTTGTGACTCCTGCCATCTGGTCTTTCAAGGAGGCCCTAAGTATAATATGATTCCGCCACTATTTGCCATGCAAGGACCTTCAACCTTGCCACATACCAGCAATGATGACACCATTGGAGCTTTAGTGGTAGATTACTGCCATTTCTGTCACCCAGGAGATCACCAAGCCCCCGACTGCCCACACCCTCACTGGTTCTGCATCAACAACTTCACTAGTAAGCATTGCTTTGTACCTAGGAACCACCCTCGGTATGCTGCCAATCTACCCAACACATGCACCTATGCTGGAGAAAGGGACAAGGGCAGTTGTCGCTACCAAACGTACCTGCCAACCTCCTACAAGCACTATGGTGGCAACAAAGATTGACAGTAAGGTAATGGACTTACCTGGGTCTTAAGATGATCCCTTCTAGGGGGGGATGATGATACCATTAGGATGTTCTATTGTGATGTGTGACCATAATTAACCAGCACTGTGACTAGCTGTCACAAAGGGTGTAGTGCTATATGCACTGCATGCGTCTCCACACAAGTTTCCATACATGTTCCACTGGATTGTTACTAAAGTACCATTGATGTCATCATATCGTCATATATGCAGGCAAAGTAGTACCATTGTATGACGCAATAGTCCTCAATCTGTATATAAAGCACCAGGAAACATAACTCCATCAGCAAAATGTATTTTTGCTTATTTCATCTATTTCGTCTTATTTCGAAAATTAAGACACTTTAAGTACCTGCCTTTTAAGACAAGGCCATCTTAAATTAAGACAATTCAATTTTCCAAATCATCTTAATCCACCTTAAAACTGTTAGGGAAGCTTGGTTAAGATGGGTAAGACATTTAAGTCTACGGAGTAAAATGACAGTCTGTAAAAATTAATCACAAATCAAGAAAAAATAAAGTGAGCAATAGGGCAAAAAAGGACGTGATAAGGCAAAAAAGGACGTTCTAAGTCAAAAAAAGTAATTAAGGGAATGCATTAAAATCCATCGAAATAGTGGAAAATCAGCCACCTGGGGGTATAATGGCTCCAATTCTATTTGGGGTTGAATCCTGTAGCATTTGGGGTCAGGGAAATGGGGCTATTGCAACAAATTTTAAGATTACTACATACAATCAACCATAATTACATCATCATCAGAAATGTCCACGATGCCTGCGAAGTTATCATCGGATTTGTTGCTGTTATCAGATTTGGAGTGGTGGCTAGTTTTGACTTGAGCCTTGGCTTCACTAACGATGGACTTGAGTGATTCCAGTCAAAGTTTCTTATCGACAATTTTGTAGTATTTTTTCATTTGTGATCCCCAGTTGGCTTCACCAAACGTGTAAGTCTTTGTCGACTCCTTTCCCAATCCTTTAGTGAGCATTTTCTTGAATGGTACTTTCTTTGCCTTCACAGTCTCGCTGTCATCTGCTACTATTGTGGCCACAGTTGCCTTGGTGATATGTCCATCTGCCCATGCTTTGAGTCTGCATTCGACCTATCATGTATCAGTTAGTATTTTATGTGTCATTGGAAACACAAGAGTTGCACCGCTGCAGCTGAAAGAGCAAGTGGGGATTTAGGTTCCTGATCGCCTTTGAGCATTTTACTGCCGTCAATGGCAGTAAAGTGTGTCACAAATGTTTCAATGACGAAATGACCACAGAACAGGCCTGTGAATTTCTATGGGCATTTGTCAATCAGGTACAACACACAGGGTAGTGCAACTTAATGATTTGTCATCACCATCAGCATGGAGGTAAAGGAAATGAAGGTCAGTTAGTAGATGTTTGGCCAACCTAGCCCTCTCATCATTGGTCCATTTCTTGGCAATTCCTTCCTTGGTCTCGGTTTTCACATCCAGGGATATGAAAAAATTATTGATGACTGCAAGCCCTGCAGATCCAAATCTGCTGCGATAATTGTAGGCGTGCTGTTGCAACTAAAAGGATGTATGATGGGGTCAACCCCAGCATTTGAAAACATAAGGTGAGCACTTACTTTACAAAAAACTGGGCAATTTATTTGTATATCATAATCTTGGTCAAGATACACTGCACTGAGTGATTCACTCATCATCTTGAAGAGGACTTCATGTCACGCTGGACGGAGCATGGCGGTTCTGTCGGTGTTTCTGTCTGGCAGCCTTCTTGGCTGTTCGTTCTATTGCTATGAGGGGTAGGGCGTCTGGCCTGTCTCTGTCTTTCTGTTGTAAGTGTAGGATGATATCTGCGTCGGTGACCGTCGTCTTGGTCGTCTTCTGTGGAGTTCTAACGCCTTGTTAGAACGGCTGTGGGTAGTGGCGGTGCTGGCTGCTGTCGTTCCCTATCTCCTGAAGGAGGAAGGGGATCTAGATGTGAAGGAGTCGATTTGGATACTCAAGATGAGTGTCCAAAGGAAGGGATGTCTGGAGTGCTGATACGCCTTGTATTGCACTTAGTTCGTTGGTATGCCACTAAGGTCGTGAATGGAAGGAGCTACTCCTTCCTGCTGGGGGTTCTGGTGCAGATGGGGCAATTCTATAGAGCACTGAGAGGTCCGTTACTCAGTGACCTTCGTCTGTTTGAAGCGAAGAAAGGCAACGCCTTTCTGAGCGCTTAATGTATGTGTCGGAGTTCGAAGAGTTTCCAATTGGGACTCGGTTTACTATATATGGTAGATTAAGTGAAACACGTCACTAAGTCGCTTGGCAGACCCTAGGGTACATTCTAGGGCGCAAGGGGGAGGGAAAAGGGGCTGGGAAGCTTCGGGTCACTTGGAGGATTGCTCTGAGAATGTCTAGGATTCACAAGAGACCAAGCTTAAGGCTTTTGGTCCCCTTCTATGAGCGTATTTATACATAGCTATTTAGGCAGAGTCATCGGCAGTCTATGACGTGTTTCAGTGGCAGTAAGGCCACGAAACTCGTCGGCATATTAGTGTAAGTAGTTTAGTAACGAGCCGAGGCAACACAACAGCAGAAGGGATCGGCAGGAGTGTAATAACAGTAGGGTAATGTAGGGGGGGGAAGTGGTGATGACTCCGGCCGAGCTGTGGGAAATATGTACATATAAGGCAAGAAAATTAGTAAGCATAAGCGTCCCAATAGTCCACCATGACACTTCATCAGGAACTGTCCAGATATTAGAATAACCCCCGAGGCATCTCAAGAATGTTGGAACCATAACCCAAAGCCAGCGATTCCCTGTCAGACAAAACGACAGCAGGTCCTTGTTCGTCACCTTCTGAGACATATGTGCTGGCTTTTCCTGCTTCATGGGAGTGGGCATTTGTTCGATCTTCACAATGCCCTATAGAAAATGTGAGTGTTGCGCTGATGTAAAGAATAAAAAATATTACTGCGCTGGTGAGTCTCTTGCCCTCTTTTGCAGGACTAGAAAGGGCAGCTTCACGTTCTGGTGTCTTATTGTTGTCATTGAGTCCACCAAATGTGATAGCCACATCATTGTTGTTACTTTGCAAGTTGGATGTAGCGCTGTCACGGCCCTTATTTTTCCCAGACAAGACAGACGTGAGAGCCAAGGTGGGAGCTGAGCGAGCATTGGAATTCAAGCTCAGAGTTTTCAAGGATGTAGATTTAGTTGATCCGCCTTTCCCCTGGCCCTGTGGGACATTCTTGGCCCAGTTGGAAACAATGCCTGCATACTTGTCTTTTGCCAATTGATTGTTGCTAAGATTGAAATAAAACAAAGTCATGGGGTTTAATAGCAGCATGAGGTTGAGGTTAAGTAGAAACACACGCTTTCGGTCCCACTGTCGGACCAGTTCCAGCATTACGAACCTAAAATTCCAAATCTGTCAATCTCTTATCCGAACCTGGCAATAACAATAAGAACATACTTTGGCATCAAGTTTCTTCCCTGTAACCGGCCTGGGGTGATGGTTCAACACCATCGTGCCCCTGTAAGTTGCGGAACCGGCCAAATAGAGGACTCTGACCCTGTTTCATGTTCGTGCCCCATTTCATGTTCATCAGCTTGTGATTTCTTGAGTGGCTTGTGCCATTGGTTGTTATTGTCTCGGATGCATAAATAGGTAGCACTGCCCCCTCAGGCCTTAGGCCTGCCCTCAAGTACTATGTACTATAAATAGGGGACTCATTACGCCTGGTAGAGGCAAGTTGAGTCTCTTGTCTCAATACTAGCAGTGTTCTACTTCCTTGCAGGTGGCTACTGAGTCGGAGCTCAGCAAGCGGTAACCCAGGCATCGACATCGACTTGCAGGTCGACTTCCACTCTATAAGTCTTCTAGGACACTTCGAGTCCTAGCTTGTCAACGTAGTGTGTCTATTGTTGCTGTCAAACCCTTGGTGGTGACATTCCCTATCGCTTCAATAGCTTCTCTGTGAGTGCCAGCACCTTTTCCACCAGAGCCTTCATCCTTGCTTGCAGAAGCCTTGTCGGATTTGGCCTTCTTCTTGGGAGGTTTATCCAAGTTGGTGCCAGCCTGCTCAGTAGCTGCCCCGCTATCATCACCATGAGCCAAATCAGATATGGATTGTAACTGGCCACCATTACTGTCTGCTGGACTGTCCTCGTCAAAGAGGGGTACCCCACTGTCACCGACAGTGCTGGTGTGTTGCACTTGACATTTCTGCTCACATTTACCATTGCTGGCACATAGGACAGCCTTAAGGGTCGCTATGTCGAGAGTAGCCTTGTCCTTTTGAGCTTTCTTCTGCTCCGCGGCAGCCCACTTCATTGCCTTTTCCTGTGCTACTTCTTCTGGTGTGTGTCTTTTTCATCCCTTTGTCACAGCCCCAGGGTGCTTGGAAGCATTGGAAGCTCTTGTAACTATGCCCTGAGTGTCAGACATGAGGAGGAAGCAGATTTGGAGGGGATTGTTATGGTTGACATGGCGGTAAGTGTGAACGTCAAATTTTAACCAAACAAATGGACTTAGCAAAAATGTGCAGTAAATTTTCCACACTTCACTGGCGACATTCGTCACAAGTCCTGAAATGCAAACTGAGAAGAAAACTCACAATCCCTTCCACTTTAAATGTATTTTTGTGGGCTGCCGATGTTATGGTGGACTATTGGGATGCTTACGCTTACTAATCTTCTTGCCTTATACGTACATATTTCCCACAGTCCGGCTGGAGTCGTCACCACTTCCCCCTCCTTACCTTACACTACTGCTATTACACTCTTGCCGATCCCTTCCGCTGTTGTGTTGCCTCGGCTTGTTACTAAACTACTTACACTAATCTGCCGACAGTTTTCGTGGCATTACTGCTGCTGAAACACGTCAGGCACTGCCGAAGACTCCGCCTAAATAGTTGTGTATAAATACGCTCATAGAAGGGGACCAAAGCCTTAAGCTTGGTCTCTTGTGAATCCTAGACATTCTCAGAGCAACCCTCTAAGTGATCTGAAGCTTCCCAGCCCCTTTTCCCCTCCCCCTTGCACCCTAGAACGTACCCTAGGGTCTGCTAAGCGACTTAGTGACACATTTCACTTAATCTACCATATATAGTAAACCGAGTCCCGGTTGGGAACTCTTTGAACTCCGACACATACGTTAAGCGCTCAGAAAGGCATTGCCTTTCTTCGCTCCAGACAGACAAAGGTCACTGAGTAACGGACTTCTCAGTGCTCTATAAAATCACCCTATCTGCATCAGAACACCCAGCAGGAAGGAGCAGCTCCTTCCATTCACGACCTTAGTGGCATATCGACGAACTAAGTGCAATACAAGGTGTATCAGCACTCCAGACATCCCTTCCTTTGGATACACATCTTAAGTATCCAAGTTGACCCCTTCACATCTAGATCCCCTTCCTCCTTCAGGAGATAGGGAACGACAGCAGCCAGCACCGCCACTACCCACAGCCGTTCTAACAAGGCGTTAGAACTCCACAGAAGACAACCAAGATGACGGTCACCAACGCAGATATCATCCTACATATACAACAGAAGGACAGAGATAGGCCAGACACCTTACCCCTCATACAAAGAGAACGAGCAGCCAAGGAGGCTGCCAGACAGAGACATCGACAGAACCACCACGCTCAGTCCAGCGTGACAGCCGAAGATACTTTAAAAAACAGTGGGGACTCACCAAGCACATCCGCACTCAGCATCATCATGAAAAGCCGGAATGTTTGCAAACTCAGCATCCCAAAAACACCACACCTCCGCAACATTCTCCACAACACTCGCCTAGCTGGCCATATTCTCCACAGCCAACACTGAGTTATGAAGGGTCTGATGGGATTTCAACGGAGCCAGAGTATGATGAAGATGGCCAAGGATGCATCCTCAGTGATGATGGAATGGGTATGGAATGGGAATATTCCCTGGGTCTGCAAGATGGTGGATCAGTTTCTGGTAATGAGGGAATGGAATGGCAGCATTTCTCAGGTTTGCAGGAAGGTGAATATGGTACTACTAGTACCAATTTCTCTAAGCGGTGCTAACGAAATATTCCGATATTATATCTAGGTTCTTTCCATTCTGGCAGTGAACACAAGTCAGATAAGATCCCTGAAAGTCCTGGTCAGGCCTCATCCAAGTCTGTACCTTCTGGTCATCAAGATGGACAGAATGACAAGGATCGGATGCCATTTTCCAGGGTATATCATCCCTTTTTAAATGGTATGTTGGCTCAACCATTATCTGAGGTCATATTAATGTATAGTAATATAGGAACCCCATGTGACAAGGAGGGCAATACGATCCCACCAAACATGCCACCACCTCCTCAAAATTACGAACCTGCTGACAATTGGGCTCCTTTCAAAAGTTGCATTGAATTTGAGTTCACTGATTTCGCCTTTTGCTGTAATCAAATGTCTGCTGGTCATATTGATGAACTCCTTGATCTTTGGGCTGCGTCACTATTTCAACATGGAGATCACCCTCCATTTGCCAACCACAATGATATGTATGCAACTATCAACGCCATCCCACATGGAGATATTCCATGGCAAAGTTTTTCGACTTCATATAAAGGTGTTAGACCAGATAAGCAAGAAGATGTGCCCTTGTGGATGGATGGCCAATATGATGTCTGGTTTTGCGATCCCCACCTGCTTGTGCAAAATCTCCTAAGCAATCCAGATTTTGATGGGGAATTTGACTACGTCCTGTATAAGGAATATGATCCTAACAACGATCGTCAGTTTCAAAATTTCTTTTTGGGAGACTGGGTGTGGGAGCAAGCGGTAGGTCTACAAGCATCTAATACTGGCAGTCATAACCACCATTCCAGGACAAGATTGCAAAGGATCCCACAACACATGGTTCAACCTTTGTTCTGATCATTCTTGGCAGCGACAAAACCACTGTCTCTGTTGCCACCGGCGATAATGAATATTATCTGCTCTATGCATCAATTGGCAATATCTACAACAATGTTTGTTGTGCCCATCATAACGGTGTGGTTCTCGTTGGTTTCCTTGCAATACCCAAAAGTAAGTTGGATTTGTCATGGTACTTTTAAACTACTAATGGAAGCAGCGATGAAGCAATACAAAGATGATGCAAAATTCAGAAAGTTTCGCTGTCAAGTCCTCCATTCATCTCTTGCACAGCTGTTGTCCACTCTCAAGCCCGGGATGACAGCACCAGAAGTGAAACATTGTCCCGATGGACATTTTTGACATGTCGTTTATGGTCTTGGTCCATATATCGCAGACTACCCCGAACAGGTTTTCTTGAGTTGTTGTGTTTCAGGATGGTGTCCCAAGTACATATTCTTATTTTTCAACATTTAACATTCATTATTTCTGATGGTTAAATTTCCAGATGTACTGCGTATTCGGGAGATCTCAACAATATAGGTGGGTGTCGCATGCAAGAGCACACAGAGTTACTTGTGCGCGAATTGGAGCTTGGGGTACTTTGGGATGAATATGGTCTTGTTGGCGATGTCGTGGTGAGTAACTACCTTCAAGTTATATTCACGAGCTCATCGCTCCAGATATCCTTCACCAAATCATCAAGGGGACGTTCAAGGACCATTTAGTCGATTGGGTACAAGAATATATCACAATGCATCATCCCAAGAGCTGAGCGAATGAGATTTTAGATGACATCAATCGCTGGTATGGATTCCAATCAGTCTTTAAGTTCAACAGTGGTGTGACGTCGTCTAATCTTTCCATCAGTATTGCAGTTGCCCCTTCCTTTTCTAGCCTAAGACATTTTCACAAAGGCCACAATTTTAAACAGTGGACTGGTGATGACTCCAAAGTGCTTATGAAGGTAGTTGTCCATTTTCTGTGCTTTGAATATGCTGACATGAGCGTTGAAGGTTTACCTCCCTGCAATTGAGGGCTATGTTCCTCAAGACGTGGTACACACATTCCATGCTTTTTTAGAGTTTTGTTACATTGTTTGGCGTGATGTCATGACTGCAAAGGATCTCAGGGACTTGCAAGACATGCTCACACGTTTCCATCAATACTGTGAGATCTTCCGCACAACAGGTGTTCACCCCACCAGCTTCAGCCTCCCCTGACAACACTTGATGGATCATTACTACCACATGATCTGGATGTTTGGATCACCAAACGGCCTCTGTTCCTCCATTACAGAATCAAAACACATTAAGGCAGTAAAGGAACCCTGGCGGCAATCAAGTCGATTCAAGGCTCTTGGGCAAATGCTGCTAACGAACCAGTGTCTCAACAAGCTTGCAGCTGCACGTATCAACTTCTTCACTCACGGTATGCTTGGTGGCACATGCCTTTCAGATGTAGCTGGGACACTTCGTAAGTTTATGTGATTTGCACAATTTAAAAATTAACAGACCTTTATTCAGCATACCCGAATCACGGACAGTCCCCCGATACATCAAATCATGAACGAATTACTGCCAATACAGGTGGTGATGGCAACGATGATGACGATGACGATGACGATGATGGGGTTGTTGGGGGCCAAAAGTGCTTGCACATGTCAATATGGCCAAAAGGATTCATGCGTATACTGTTTTATATGTTAATTCTAATGTTTCTGACTCCCTATAATGACAGAATGCCATGTAACTATTGTCAGCCTTGCAGCCGAAATTAAACAACCAAATTTGTGTGAACTCCTTCAGAGGTTTTTATATGACCAGCAGCATCCCGATGGTGCCCACTCCTCCTTCAACATCCCCCTCTCCAACTGCCCCAAACTTTCCAGTGATACCAAGATCCACATCCATAGCTCTGCCACAGCTTACTTTTACGCACCAAGCAATCTTTGCAGGATTGGGGGAATGCATCGTGAGCTCATCCGAGCAACACCTTCATGGTGATGGGGCCCACCACAACATTACTGCATGTTTCTAAACTCCAACCCTGATCTTGAGGGTATGAGGGGCCTCAATGTTGTCTGCATCCAAGTCCTTTTCTCATTCGAGTTTCACGGGAAACAGTACCCATGTGCCCTGGTTCATTGGTTTTCATGTATTGGTGATGATCCCAATGAGGACACAGGGATGTGGATTGTTCAGCCTGAGTTGGATGATGACCAGCCCATCATCTCTGTCATCCATTTGGACTGCATTGTGTGTGCCACCCATCTGATTGGGGTGTATGGAAGTTTACCTATTCTAAGAGATTTAAGCTTTCACGAGTCTCTTGATGCGTTCCTTTCATTCTATGTTAATAAATTTATAGATCATCATGCATTTTCGATAGCATTTTAATGATCAATCATTTACTATGCTGTTTTCTGGAATTAATAAATGAATATTTATGACATCTCTCTTGTCTCATAAGCCGAAACAGCCTCAATTATCTATTTGGAGTTTCATGAACACAAAGTCTGTGTGATCACATGAGGGATCAGCATATAGTAAAATTTTCAATCATTGAGGTATAAAGCATTTTATTTACCATCTAAGTAAAAGAGCCAATGACTCAGTGGTTATGGTGCCAATCAATTATTTATTGATTATGGGTTTGAATCCTGGTGTGAGCGATCATTTTCCAGCTGCCTAATGATACAACCCTTGTCCTCACTGTCTGACGACTTCTTAATCATCCTGAGGGAACTGTATGTTCTTAAACCTCCTTAAGCTATGCGTTCTCTAAGGATAATTAAGACAAGCTGCCGAACTTAATTGTCTTAACGGTCTTAACTGAGCGTTTAAGTCATTTAAGATGTGTTAAGCAAAATTACAATTTGATGATGTCAAGCTGTCACCGCCAAGGGTTTGACAGCAACAATAGACACACTAAGTCGATAAGCTAGACCTCGCAGTGGTCTAGAAGACTGATAGAGAGGAAGTCGACCTGCAAGTCGATGTCGATGACCGGGTTACCGCTTGCTGAGCCTTGTCTCAGTAGCCACCCGCAATGAAGTAGAACACTGCTATGATTGAGACAAGAGACTCAACTTGCCCCTACTAGGCGTAATGAGTCCCCTATTTATAGTACGTAGTACATGAGGGCAGGCCTAAGGCCTGAAGGGGCAGTGCTACCTATTTTTACTTGAAACACAAGACGGACAAGGACAGCCAGTAGCAAAGACAGCTCAAGAAATCACACGCTGATACACATGAAACGGGGCGCGAACATGAAACGGGGTACGAACACTCTATTTGGCCGGTTCCGCAACTTACAGGGGCGCGATGGTGTTGAACCATCACCCCAGGCCGGTTACACAAGCCTTATGCTTGAGTTGAATACACTTCCATGTCCTAAACAAGACAGCTTCCTGAACACTGAATGATCTGCCCTTGGCTTCCTGATCAGAAGCTCTCACCCTGAAACTTTGCTCTCACAAGATGACTCAGTACTGTTGTACTGCTCATCTTACTCAGCTCAGAAACACTTGAACCTCCTAGATAAATGCTACTGTGTGAAACATCACACAGGCATTACACTTAAAGAGGAGTGTGTGCATAAGAGGACTGCAAGCACCAGGGACACTAGGGAGCCTTGCAGGGTGCCAACGTCCAAGTTGAAGGGGGTGGAGATATGGCTGTTGAACTTCAGTTGTACTGTCTGATCTTCCAGGAAGGCATGTGTTCACAAGACTAGCTCATGTACAAAGCCAAGGTCTGTGATGATCTGGGTTAGTCTCTCTCTGTTCATGTTGTCAAAGAAACCCTGGATATTAAAAAGCAGAAGTCCATTATGAAGCCCTGCTACATGCAGAATTTGTATGTCATGCAGCAGAGTGAGGCCTGCATCCAGGGTGGAGGAGGCCATATGGCCATCAAAATGATTGGTAGGGAGCAGGTCATGGTTTATGATCTCCCTGTAAAGGAGGCAGGCAATCAGCTTTTCTACTAGCTTGCCAAGGCACTCAAGGAGTGATATAGGGTGGAAGTTCTTAGCTAGTGAATAGCCTGCATGGTTGGGTTTCAGGACCACACAGACTATTGCCTGTCTCCAGATCATTGGGTGGTGTCCTGCTTGTACACATGCAGAGACAATGTCATAGATTGTATCCACAGCCTCATTCCATGCCCACTCCAGGAGGCACCACATTTGGCCTGATGCACCTAGTGATGAGCAGTTTGAGGTGTCAGCTAGTAGCTCTGCAACCAGCTCTTTGTTGAAAGGGGGTAAAGTTCTCATGGGTTGTAAAGGTGGATCATCTGGTAGTCACAGTGGGACAGGTGGTGGCTCAGCTGCAAAGAATCTCTCTGAGAGGATTCAAGATATGTCAGCATGCTCATGAACTAATCCTATCTCTGCATGGAGGGGGGGCACTTTACTCATGTGTCTGCCTAGGTGCCAGGTAGCAACCTCCCACAGGCTGGAGTTCACTAAGGTTTGGTTGCCCCACTTCTGTTTCACACTGTGGGCTGCTGCTCTCAGGTGGGCTGTGAGGCATTTGTGTTCCTCCTGAGACTCTGCCATGTGCAGGTTCTCAGTGGCTTGTGTGCAGTCACTGTTTCACCATGGGGCACCCTTTAGGTGGAACAGGTGTCTCAGTTTCATTGTGGTTGCTGTTGCCATTTGTATGGCATCATGAAGCTGGGTAGTGTGTGCTTCTTTGTTAAGGGCTGTTGGTCTGTCAGGTAGTGGTGGGGGTGAGCTAAGGCTTGTTTTAAATGACTGTTTCCAGTCATTGGTCTTCTGCTTGTCTATTACATAGCTGAGGTCCTGGTTCTCCTGAGTTAGCACGGGCATTTGGAGGAGGGAGCCTTGCACTCTGGTGAGGGCATGGTCTAAGTCCAAAGAGCCTGCCTAGTCTAGGGTCCAATTGCTGAAAGTGGACTTGTCTGCTGCCATGTCATTCTACCAAGTCAGGTCAATGGTGGAGTCATGCTCATGTTCTGTACCCTGTCTGGTTATGATGCCTGGCTTATTAGCTAGTGTTAGTAGGTTACCTATTGCCCATTCCTCCAGTTGGTCTGCTCCAGGAGATGGTGTAATATCTGGGGGGGACCAGGAATGTAAGTGTGTATTGAAGTCACCTACCACTAGGGTGGGGACTACTGGGTCAAGGTTAAGTTTGAGTAGCATGTTGAGTGCTGTTTGGTCCCTTATGTCATTGTAGAAGTTTACCACCCTCCAATTCCTGTCATCAAAGGATAAGTCAAGTACTAGGATGCATGGGTGTGAGCAGAGGTCCTGCCTCACAGTGGTAGTGAAGATTGTGGTTGCATTTGCATGCTCCCATGATCACTTGCAGCTGTATGCCATGACCTTAGGGCGGCTGCCTTCCAGGACAGCAGGGTAATGTGCCTCCCATCCAGGAGAGGCAATGCCACCCAGAACATTGACACCTTCTCTCACAGCATTATTTCAAGCAGTTCTGATCCTGTTGAACCAGGGTTCCTGAACTAGAATGATGTGATCTATAGGGGAAGAATGAAGGATGGCATGTGTAGCTGCATTACGTCTGTGCATGTTGACAGACACTATGTTGATTGGTGTGTCAATCATTTAGAGGGTATGGGTGTGGTGCTGGACTGGCTGGGTGTGCTGTGGTGCATCAGTGTATTGGCTGCTTCCGGGACAATTGCAACCAGTTGCAATTGTCAAGAAGCAGGCATGCCCAGGTAGAAGTAGCCATATGGGAGCTGAGGGCATGCTCACCTTGTAGGAAGTGGTCAACTTCCTGGGCTTCCTCCCATGTTGTCCCTTCAATACCTCATGCCATGGCCATTCTTCGTCTAGCCTCCTCTGTTTGGGCAGAATGGACTTCCTCTAGTTTAAGTGCAGTAGGGAGTGGGTGACCAGTTGCAGCTGCCTGCACTCTGGCCCTGGCCCTTAAGTTGGACTGCATCACTTCTGGGGTTAGGCCTAGGCCCATCAGGTCAGCATGTGAGGGCTGGTTGGTGTGGTGGGTTGCAGGTGGGTTCACCACTTCAGGGCCAGGGTGCAGCACTGGGGGTTGGTCATCTGCAATTAGGTGGGGGTTAGGTACTTCAACTGCCTTTCCCTTACCTTTGTCCCTTGTTTTAGTGTTCAGGCAGGTGCACCTGGTGTGGTAACCCTCCCATGCTAAGCACATGGGGTCTCTAGTGTGATGGCCTACCTTGTTGCAGGAGAGGCACTATGGTTTACAGTCACAGTTGCCCACTGTCTTGTGCAATTTGGCCCTGAACATTCCCTATTGTGGGCATCTGTGAGGTGTCCTTTGCCACATATATAGTATCAGACTGAGTTGGGGGGGAGGCAGCATGTCACTGAGGAGGCATTGTGCCCTAGCAAGTGGCACTGGCTGCATTGGATGAACATTGGCTTCTCCACCCACCTTTCTATTGTGACTTATTTTCTGAATAGTGCTTGCTGATTGGTCATCAAGACTTTGGTAATGGATCCATCTAGGTTGGAAAAAGCAAAAGTCAGTGAGGAATAGTGGGTGGAGATGCTCCCAACTGGTTTGACCCAGTGTGGTGGGGTGGAGAAGTAGACTTTGTGTAGGCTGGTCATGGTCTGGACCTCATCCAGGAGGTCTGCAGGGCTGAAGATGTTGATGTCATTGTCAAAGACTGGGGTTCCATGGGCAAGCAGTTTGGTCCACCCTTGGTTGGGGCAGAGTTGGCTGCCTCCTAGAAAGGGGCCAGTGAGAAAGTGCTCAAACTTTTGGATGGTCAAGAAGTTGACTTGGCCTCTCATTGTGAAGACAAAGTTGCCATGGCTGTGGGTTCCCAAGCTCCATTGTCCAGCAATGATGGGGAGTGGTTTAGCTACTGCGTGTGATATGTTAGTCCTTACCTCCCTTACAATGGTGTCTGGTTGTTGCATCCTCATGACATATTCTGCTTGGTTATCCAGTGACCTGTGGATCTGAGTATGGTGACTTCAGTGAGGGCTGGGGGAGCTGGGCCTAAGGGAGTTGGCCATGTGTTATGGTTGTCCATCTGTTGGGTGGGGGGAGTTGAGGCTGTGACCATTGTGTATAAGCATGGGGTAAGGTTGATCTGTGCTGGGGGTTGGTTAGGTTGTGCCAGTGGCTTACCTCCCTTACTCTGCTTCTGTTTGGTTGGGACTGCTGTCCAGTCAGCATTTTGGGGCATGGGCTTAGTGGGGCCTCAGGGAGTTTGTGTGGTTTCCTTGGCAGGTCTCCTAAGGGTTGGGGTTGGGAGGCTGGGTGCTGTTTCAGTTGGTTTAGCAGGCTGGGGTTAGTTTTTGGGGTGTGCAGAAATGCTTTCTTGATTGCCTCTAGTTTACTTACAAAGGGCCTCATGGCAGCCTGGATGGCTTCTGTGAGGTCATTTATGTTTGTGTCAGGTAGGTGTGGGTGAGTGGTGTTTACTTCCACAGGGGGTGTGTTTGTGCTTAGTACCAGCTCAAAGCCGAGGTTGTGGGCTATTGTTTGGAGTTTTGTGATGTTGGCCTTGCAGGCTTTCTGTAGAAGTTGTCACCGCCAAGGGTTTGACAGCAACAATAGACACACTAAGTCGATGAGCTAGGACTCGAAGTGTCCTAGAAGACTTATAGAATGGAAGTTGACCTGCAAGTCGATGTCATCCTGGGTTACTGCTTGCTGAGCTCCGACTCAGTAGCCACCTGTAAGGAAGTAGAACACTGCTAGTATTGAGACAAGAGACTCAACTTGCCTCTACCAGGCGTAATGAGTCCCCTATTTATAGTACATAGTACTTGAGGGCAGGCCTAGGGCCTGAAGGGGCAGTGCTACCTATTTATACTCGAAACATGAAGGAGAACAATAGCGACCAATAGCAAAGGTCACTCAAGAAATCACAAGCACGTCGACATGAAACGGGGCACAAACATGAAATGGGGTCACAATACTCTAGTTGGCCGGTTCCGCAACTTACAGGGGCACGATGGTGTTGAACCATCACCCCAGGCTGGTTACAGAAGTTCTGGTAGCATGAGGTTCATAAGGCAGCTTACCTCTAAACTCTCCCATGTAGCTAGGGCTTCCTCAACATGCTTGATGGCTAGGGATTGGAAGAATGCCTTGGTTTCCTCCTTGATTTCCAGGAGCCAGCCAGTGACTTGGTCATCTCCTTCCACATAGGTTTGTAATGCTTCTGCTGTTGCACCTAGCCTGTGAAAAAGACTGTCAAATTTGAGGTTGGAGTCATGCAGAACAATATAATGCTGCTTAGCCTGGCAGTGTAGGTGATGTCCAGGGCATCCTCCTTGTGGGAGCATGCATACCCTCTTCCTACTGCCACTACCAGTGAGCAGGCTAGTTCAGCCCATTCTGGTGTTGACAGTAGGGTATGTGTTGTGGTCAGGTAATAGCCCCAATCCAGGGCAGCAATCACCAGGGACACTGCTGATCAGAAGTGTGATGGTGTGACCTCCTTACCAAGCTCCTGGTTCCATAACTGGAACTGGCAGCTGTGTTGGAAAGTCAGGGGGCCCTGTAGGTTTTTGACCAGCTCATTTCTGAGCTCTAGTTGTCTCCCACTGAGGTCCCTCTTCTGGGAGTCTAAAAAGGACAAAGGCTGGAATGCTGAGTTGTCCCAGTCAAAGTGTGGTGGGAAGAAGGGGTCAGGGGGTTTGTACGGGGGGAACGGGGCAGGGTTGATTACTCAGGTAATCAATGGTGGTGGTTGGGGTACAAGCTCCATGCGAAGCGTGTTTGACTTCGCCCTTTCCACTAAGCCTGGGGTCACTGGCTTTGTTTCCTGCCCTGCCTCGTTCCGGTCTCTGCGCACCTCCGCAATCTACCCATCCTCGGCTGTCTCGCTTGTCATGTCCTTCCCCTTGCCTTCACATCTCTGTACATACTCGCGGTCAACTATGACCATCATTTTGTACTAAGGATCATCAATCATGTCCCGGTCAAATCTAGACCGGGGTATTTAAGCATTCATGTCTGGCACGTACCACATCGCGGTGGATGAACAATTTACGACAGTGACAGCCGAGTTCTTCGATGTGCCTGGATATTCTATTCTCCCACTGATTTTCACTTCGTCCCCCTTGACGACAAATATTCCTGTATGCGCCTTACCACCCTAGTGTCAGCCATATACTCATATTCCTGCACAACCCCCCATCGCTCGCGGAAGTGAAATAATGCCTAATCGTAATGTATCCAACGCCAGCTAGATCACCGAGCCCTAGCAGCAATATCTGCGCTTACCCAAAAGTAGGGCGGATTATCCTTCCAGGCCTTCCGTGCGCCGCAATCCTCCCCCGACGATGATGTAAGGATGGATGTGCTGCTGAAAAGCTGAGGCAGTGTGCGGCAGGGAGAGATACTGGTGCGTACGGAGCTGCAGTGTCCTGTGGGACGTGCTTCGTGAGTGGGAAAACATGCATGCTTGACTGCCGCCACCAGATTGTCGAGGGTCAACACCGGCTTGGAGCCGCTCACAGGCCCTGCTGTGTGTTATTCTCCTTGTATAATGAGAAAGCAGCAGACCATGACCAGAGGCTAGCCGAGAAACTGGAGGGAGGATGGGCAGCAGCGCAGGGAGTCATGTTCTTAGTGCGTCATGCCAGCCCCTTTTGCCAAGCGTTTTAATGCTCACTAAAACATCGTCAGACCAGTCTCATATCAGCCAGTCGGAGGATTCCTTTCACAGTCTTATTCTACTTCTCAGCTAAGCTCTTGAGACGTCTCAGCCCTGTATCTCGACCACATCTACAAATCCAAGTCAGTTCGAACCCATCTTCCAACGCCCAACGCCCACCGTCACCTCCAATACCGGCGTTCCCATCTACGGTGACAAACGTGTTCTTGCTTGCGAGACTGGAGCTGAGTCTTGCCGCCGCCATGTTTGCCACCTTGGTACAAAAATGGGTTCGCAGATATCTGCGTCTGACGCAGCTGCGTTACAGTCCACATAGGCGTTCACGTATCCGAGCGTGCATGATGAAAGAATGATCATCGCTGCCGGAACTTCAGCGCACGGCCCAGCATACTTTCTTACATCTCTCCATCGTCTTATTCTTGCTCGGACTCGTCATGTTGACTTCTAATGGTGATCTCGTGGTGATCTCGTGGCTGTCGGTCTATACATTGCCCTCCCTCTAATTTTATATCTCAAGTACAGCATGATGCCATACTTTGACCCCAAAGTCTATACTCCACCCCACTCTCCTGTTTCCGTCTCTCTCTGAAAGCGATTCTCTTCAGCGCTCTCACTTTTTAAAGCGATTACGCATCGTGGTAGCCTTCACGAGGGGTGACGCATGATCCCTCCACCGAAGCTTAGATGCTTTTTCACACGAATTCCGCTTTGTTCCCAGAAAGTTTCCAGCGTCGTGTGCTGTGGTTAAATCAACACTACAGTAGATACGACAAATAAATACCACATATATGGCCAAGACTAAGGCGCCGAGGGCATGGTTCTCCAACGGCGGCGCAACGCGGCACGGATGCTATCGTTGTACGAACGCTGCCCAGTTCACAGCCTTCCCTTCAGTCTGCACAGCCCCAATATCCGACATTGTTGGTCGCCCATGGGGGCAGTTCCACGGTTGCTCAATCTTTCCCATGTGCCTTGCCTAATGATCATTTGCATAGCGTTCAGCGGTGCACCAACCATCGTGCTCCTGCGGCACGCGCGCGTCTTGGACGAGCGCACGAGGGTTCCCGAGGGTCGATCCCTGAGCAAGTGTAAGATCTCTTCAAGATCTGTGTCACCGAACCCAACCCGAAGCACCCCCACATTAATCTCGGGTACAATTTTTGCCAGGACAGCAGAAGCGAGCGTCTCACCTTGGATATCAAACTCTGTGTTCTTGCTAACCGGTTGCGCCAAGAACTTGAGTTGGCGCCCCGCAGGCTGGTCTCCATCCAACGCGACTTACGAACCCATTCTTCTGCAACACGCCCATATTTTCCAGTGCGACGAGTTCGTCTGCGCGGCTGTCAGCTCCAGTACGCGCGGCCTGCATATCATAAGTCAGCACACGACCTTTGTGTGTCACAGCCGGGGGGACACGCAAGCAACGCGGCCACGCACGTGAATAGCCTCTGAGACTCGAGCCGCGTCTTCGCATGCAGCGTCTCGAAGTTATACTTCTCATCTGCCGCGTGCTGGTTCACAATGAATAAGTCCTCAGTTGCGCCCTCCGCCCCGGCCTTGCGGAGGCGCGCCACGATGAACCCGAGGTTGAACTGGCCCACCACGTCCATTAAGCCAAAAGTCCACCTTGGAGAGCACGCGCGCGAGCGCCGCGGTGGCGTTCTCGTTGTCTGCTCCTAGGTCTGCGCTTTCTAGATCGGAGGACCGGGGTGCGGGTTGTGGAGGCTGGGAGATGGACCTCTGCCCCAGGTATGCAGACCATACATTGGTCGTACATCCGAGATCGAACCCAAGTGGCGGTGCGTCCCCCACGACCGTGCGCACAACCTCGGCATAAACACTATGGTGACGACGGAGCAGTGGGAACAACGGCCCCGGACGATGCCCCTTCTGAGGACAAACCTGGTAGGGGCTCCTCATCAGATGTGAGGTCATCATCAACTTGCCGTGAGGTCGGAGAAGCTACTGTGGCTGCTGCGTGTGAAACCTCATTAGGTGGCTTCAAGAGCTCATCCTGGTCATCTCGCTGTCCGAGGGATCGATGGCTATCGTCTCGTCTACCACATCCGTGGATGATCGCCCCTCATCGCCCATCTCATCATCATCCACATCCTTGTTGATTTTCAGGGGGCTTGAGCTCCGCTCCTCATCCGCAACTGTCTGCTCGGCCCCCTTCTCGTCCTCTGGCCTGTCGCTGTCACCTTCATTTTCCGTGTCCTTCACGGGTCGGACACCGTCACGGGCAAACCCAGCGAGCTGAGCACACATGTTGACTCTCGCGCTCCTCCCAGAGCTAGATCCGCTGACAACCATAAGGTGTGAGCGCCTGCGTGGAGGGCCCTCGTGGCCAGGCCTCAGATTCCACGAAGGACGGACCTGTCGAGTACCATCTGCACTGCTCGCCCGGTACCACTTGTATTTTCAGATAGAATCTGCTCCACGCGCACCGGAGTGCGACCGGTTCCAGCTAAACGTTGAGAGGATGTCGAGGGCGCTGGCACTGGTGAGGAAGGACGAGTTTTTTTAAAGGATTTTGCTTTCCCATCTGAGACAAAATCTGGCGACAAGGAGCGCGGTCGTTTCTGGGCCAAGACGGGCTCATCCGAATGTAATAACATAACGGTAGGTTGCGCCTTCGTAGGTGCTATATCGATGTCGTCTATTGACATTGGTTGGTCGTCCAGTTCGCTGGTCATGGTGTCTGATCTCGCGGCAATATCATCGTCGTCTTGATCTCCATCATCGGGTATGAACAGTGGTGGCCTTTTGCTGTTCGCCATGCCACCCTCCTCCGTCGAGGTATTTTCAATCTCCTTTCGTGCGAGCGCAACTTGCGTTGCTTTGAGAACAAAGTTTGACAGTGCCGAGTCGAACTTTTCTGTCAGCGCCATCTGCAGATCTCAGCCATGGTGCGCAAGATGCCGAAAGAATGTTCAGGAAATGCACCTTGAGCGCCTCAATAAGATTGTTTTTGCTGTGCAATAGAATAGTCCGCTTATCCGGGCTCACGTTGATGTCACATGAATCTGCAAAAGGTTACTTCCCATCACAAATGCACATGAACGGATGGCCGAAGGTACACACCAGTCGGCAAGAGGAAGTCTGCAATGACAAAAGGGGTTGATTGGTGTTAAACGTACGATAAACTTCGTTCATGGCCTTTTGCACTTTCGCAGGCGCGCACGGCCGCTCGTTGATGAAGAAAAACTGGCGGTCGGTACCTGCGCGGCCAAGTTCTGGGGCAAACTTGGAGATGAGGCCTTCCACACGTCTCTCACTAATCGGCGGAGGAAAGGGGAAGGGGACAGGATCATGTCAAAACAAGAAAGCTCCCGGGGCTACGGAGAACGTACATCTTTCCGACATCACCTTTTTCTCCTCGGCGGCGCGGAGCTGATTTCTCCGGTATCACGTCAAAGCACAGATCGAGGCCGACGAGATTGTCAAGTTGCTTTGGACCCCAGAGCGCTCCGACAGAGGTTCGCACCGAGGTCGCACCGTCTGTTTGGAGCTGGGTGGTCTTCTTTCTGACTCCTCCGTTAGCTTCCCTGACAGCGCAGCTTGGGCATCCAAAGAATACGTACTATACGTACCCGCCGTCTGGGGTTTTGGAAACGGTCAGGATGACGCCGTTGTTCTCCAGAGTACAAGGAACAAGCGAATACGCGGTGAGAATATTCAACGCATTTGTGAATTCGCGCTTCGCGTGGCGTTCAAGCTCCTTCCGCCTGACAGGGAGTGGAACGAATAAGCCGGTGACCGTGACCGTGGTTCCGTGCTATGTCACATCTATTAGCATGCATGTAAAAAGGGATATTGTTCCTTCATTAGAAAACGATCACCTGGCGTGCAACTTTCCCACTGCCGCTGGTGAGGCGACCGGTGTTATCAAATACAAGAACGGTGCCCATGGGTGCCTGCGCTGCGGCCGCAGTGGTAACCCAGACGCTCTCAGAGAGTGCACATAGAGAAGAGAGGGCCTCGCTGCGGAAGGCAAACGTAAGGACGGAAGTCAGGTCGGAGAAAGACGCGAGTTCTGATGTGTGGTGCTTCAATGCTACTCAAGGATAGTCACAAAGGGGGTGGAAGGGGCGCGAGCGTTGGCAATATACCGATCGATTCATAGTCTTCCGGCGTAATACCGGTCCCATTATCAATCACCTCGATAGTTTTCAAGCCATAGTCTTTGAGCGGACCTCTACAGAGGCCCATATGTTAGGTGTACATTGCGGGACAATTAAATGTACGACCGATATTCGTTGCACCTGCATCGAGGGAGTTTTCTACAAGCTATTTTGCGGCGGTCTGTAGGTCTACATTGACCTGGCCTGAGGTAATACGATGGACAGACTTGGAATCGATGAGCCTGATGGCACCATTTGGCCATGAGCTCTCAGTGGCATCTTGTGGCATGATGCTTTCAATGCGACGGCAAGACGCTGAGCATCTATAGCGATGATTTTAGCCTGCTGTAGTTGCAGATGAGTTTTCAAGGCCAAATCTTTTGTTGCAAAGAAAGTGGGTTGCAAGGCCCGCACCAGTGGATGACGGCGATCCACGGAGGCCCGCGCAGGTGATCAAAAGGCACGTGCGCGCCATGGTCACACATCACGTGATTGTCATGGTCGCGTCACACTACCGCTTTCGGCCCGGGCGTGCGCGACTTTTCACTTTCACGCCCATGATCTTATCTCTATCCGATCCATAAGATGTCCGCGTCCACGAATGAGAAGACCTCTGGCAAAGAGAGGCAGGACATCTGGGTCGAGCTGCAGTCTCTCCATCAAGACACGCAGGCATTCCGCACGGAAGCGTACCGCCTTCGCGTTGCTGGTTCCCTTTCCCTCGACGTGGCGACGAACGAACGTTTGCGTGCGCAGCAGCTACAACTCGAGCGAAGCGGAGAAGCCTTGACCAAATGGTGCGACTCCATTTTTATATTTATTTTATTTCTGTGGTCCAGATTCAGAAGATACAGGCTTTCTCCCGAACCCGAATGGGGGACTGGGCCGAGATCAGGTACGGAGCAATCACTCCCCTCCTTCGTGATGGTTGACAACTCACATCTATGGCTCCTTTTCAAGCAGGTGACAATTCATTGGATACCTCCCAATTAATGCTACCAGGTAGACAGACGGTGATCACCTCTGGAAATTCTCTTCAATTACAGGCGAGTAATAATGTAAATTGAAGTACAAACAAGGGATTGAAATATTAGCTGCAGGGCACCTAAATGTCGGTGTACCAATAGACACTTGGCACCTTTATGAGATTTTTCTTTCGTCGAGCACTATCCGCGAAATAAAGGTCGCTACCGTGACGCAGCTGCTTGTTCTGAGCTCGCAGGTATGTGGCGATGTCCGAGGGAGCCTTCGTATTTCTCAAAAAAGGCCACAGTGGACGGTCTTTAAATGTTGGGACTCGTTCTCTTCTCGCGGCATTATCAAATTCTTCCTGTGCCATCTTCTATGTCTGGATAAAGTAAAATTGCTACGAAGAATGACACAATGGAAGACACTACCTAAAACCAAGGGCTTGGTAGGGCTAGCATACCAGCGAATATCTGCCCGGACATGTACCGTGTCAGTGTCGGCTAAGAAGTGTTCCATCGATAGAGTCTCGGGCATTGACAGACTACTCACCTGCATACATCGAACCTAGATATAGAGCTCCAGCAATTGCCTCCTCTACCTTTTCGCGTTCTGGTGCCACTAGTCTCTCTGTCTCGTGCTACTGGCCAGATAACATTGGTATATGTACAGACGTGCATACCACATATCTCACTATGCTAGAGCCTACGAATCCTCTAATGCTGTATTTGAGTCGACTTTGAACTGAAGGCATGAACACTAGTCGCGAAGGCGATGTAGTCAAAGATGACAAGGATGCCAGTGACATGACAGACAAAGACAACAATGCTGTGTGTTTGACTCGTTCTGCTTTCGCTTCAATTTCTCGTCAGTCTCTTTCCACTTCCCACATGTGGGGACTCGGGAGATGTTGTAGCGGGCGTGAGGATCGCATCCGGGGCACTGCAGGCTTGATCACCAATAATATGGGTATAGGATGCAAAAGTTGCATGGTCAAAGATGTCAGTTCCAGACAGTACTGTGGTGTGAGACCCCGAGCAGCGCGCATGCCGCCTTCTCTCCTTCCTCTTCGTCTCTCCTCCCACATGGACTAGTGCACTCTAGGTACGATACCATACGATATCCGCCTTTCTCAAGTCTATACTCTTACACCGCTTGTGCGCCTTATGTCCCGTTCCCTTTCAATTCCTCCCCCTTTAACCTTGCTTTTCTATTCACTTATCTTCAATTTGTCCTCTAAATCGGCCTGCTGACGCCCTTTATATACATTCGCACTCAGCATGAAGCTCGAGCGTCGGAAGCAGGAGGCCGGAGGCGTGTCCAGCTCTCATCATCAGCTCTCATCACACAATCCGGGACGGGTGCAAATATGTGAACAATTCGAATTGATCATTCCATCTTGCCTAAACTGCCGATCAACTGTCAAATTGCTCTCTGCCCCCATTCTCCCAATCATCTGCAGAGCGAGAGCACAATACTGTTCCTCTCAGCCCTCGGACTCCGGATCCCCATCCTGTATCGACCGCTCGCTCTCTTCCATCCCGTCAAGCAGTACCCAGGTCCATCGCGTCTCACTCCCCTCTTGAAACCCCATCTGCCTCGCTGTCGCACTCGGTGACTCGCTCTTTGTGGCCCATTCACTGCATGGGTACAAACCTGAGCCTCGGCCGCGGCATGACTGGCCTTGTCGATGATCGCGAAGAGGATGTACATCGGGAAGCTGCACATCAAGGGCTCAATCAGGATCTTGTAGAGGGTCGGAGAGGTCTAACAGGAAATGGTGGTGTAACTCGGAGTGGGCGGTGGCCTGCTCGGCGTACTCTTTTGCATGGAGGGGAGAATAGATGGTGTCAGTTTGACGCGGTCGGACTCGGGTGTCGTCTCGTGAAGGGGCAAGAAAGAGTTGATGTCGAGTGGGTTCCGAGATTGTTCCGAGGCAGAATTCGCAGGCGAGGGAGCGGGCTTTTCAGATGGTTTGCAAGAATCGGTATCTCCCATGTTTAGCAACAATGGAGATACAGCGCTGTCTTTGCAGCAGATGTGATATGAGTCATGGTGGAATGCCGGTTTCATCGTATAGCTATCTGTCTGACGACTATCCGGAAGGAAGAAAAGTAGCAGCGAGACATACCTGAGCCAGTCACCTCGTTGTTGTCGCGACTCGACCATGAACCCGCTTATGTCCCCTCAGCAACCAATTAATGGCGACTTGGTCTCATACGAAGGGGACTGGTGTGAACCGAACCTCTGTGTGCCGAAGTTGTACCAAATGATTTCTCTGTGCTTGTCAGATGGCTGTGCTCAAAGGTGAAAGCATCGTCGATTGTTGATAATTTTTCAGGAATTTGGATTCAGTCTGATGATATGATGTGGGTAATGAGAACGTACGCAGGTCCCGGTCAAATGGGTGTACAGTCAAACCCGCAATTAAGCATACTTGTACATAAGCATAACCCCTAATTAAGCATTGGATGAGGTTTCCACTGAGTCGGTAGTCGAGAAATTACTAGGATGTTAAGCATAACCTGTGGTTATGCATAATGCATAGCATTGGGGCAGATTTTTGGGTGGAGTATGCTTAACGAGGGGGAAAGGTACAAGAATGTGACAGGTCAAAATTGCCATAAATTTTCTCCCCCAAATGCTTGGACCTGCGCAGAATGCAGATGGTAGTCTTAAAGATGCCAGCGAGATCCAGTGGACTCACTCCCACTCTCCTACTCCTCAATTGCCAACACAAGAACCTGAGAAGACTAACCCCGAGACCCCGAAAATGCTGAACAAAGGCAAAGCAAAGCAACCGACACATCCAACACGTCCTATCACATCTGCCTCTATCAAACCCAAGGCAAGAATTAATCTGACACTCCATGACAAGATCAGGGTCTTGGACTTCCTCGAATCAAAAGAAGGGAAGGGACTTACGCAAGGGGCAGTGGTCAAGCATTTTCGCACAGAGTTTCCAACCCTGAACCAGTCATCTATCTCACGGCTTGTGAAGGGTGCCCAGGAGATCCGGCAACAGGCTTTGGACACATCGCAGTTGTCATTCAAACGTCCTCACATGGTTGTTTATCCGGAAGTGGAGGATTCACTTTCACATTGGGTAACTCTGGCCCAGGCAAGAGGTGTGAAGGTGACAGGTGATGTGATCAAGGCAAAGGCAAGACGCTTTGCTGATCTGCATGGAATCGAACCAGAGAAGTTCCTTTCATTATCAAATGGCTGGCTGGATTCATTCAAGGCACGTCACCTGTTGAGGTCCTACAAGTTTCATGGTGAGGCTGCATCTGTTCCGGAAGAGAACGCTGAAGCAGCATGAGCTCGGATCCAGAAGATCACCTCGCAGTACACAGAAACAGACATCTATAACATGGACGAGTCTGGCCTTTTCTATCGCATGCCACCCGATCGCGGTTTAGCCACAAAGCAAATGTCTGGAGTGAAAGGGGATAAAACACAGATTACGGTAGCATTCACAGCAAATGCAGATGGGACTGACCGTCGGAGACCGCTGTTCATCGGACATGCTAGACACCCACGGTGCTTTCAGAGGAAGGAAGGAACAGAGCTAGGGTTTGATTACTATTGGAACAAGAAAGTGTGGATGACAGGGATGATATTCCAGAGGTGCGTCACAAAGCTCAACAGTGTAGCAAGGTCTGATGTGTTACAGCTGGCTGGAAGAATTCAACCGTGATATGGAACAACAGAAGCGCAACATCCTGTTGCTCGTTGACAATGCCCCATCACACATCTTCGACCCCACAAAAACCCCTCGTGTCCGAGTCGAATTTCTTGACCCCAATATGACATCACACATCCAGCCTATGGACACGGGTATCATCCGATGCTTTAAAGCTCATTACCGAAAACTCTACATTTTATGTGCTCTCGATCGTGACGAAGACGGTGAAGACAACATCTACCACATCGATCAGCTCCAGGGCATGAAACTCGCACTCGAAGCCTGGGCCTGTGTGTCAGCGAAAACAGTCGCAAACTGCTGGAAACACGCCAAAATTCTTCAGGGTACACCCCAAACCCACGGTGCACCTGCCAGTGTACAGAGCGCTGTAACAGAATTGCAAGATGCCTTGGCAAAGCTTGCAGTCCACGCAATTGCTGAGCGTGACGTGGCAGATGCCGAAGAATTGATCAGTAATGAAGTGGAACGAGTCACGGAGCAGGGCTGGAGTGATGAAGACATTGTCGAGCAGGTTCGTCTTGACAAAATTGAAGTGGGTGGAGGCGAGATTGAAGCTGCAGAGGAAGAAGATGAGAAACCGCTAATTACCCTGCCTAACGCTTGCCGTGCACTGACAGAGCTTGGTCATCTGGTTGAGAAACGAGAAGGGAAAGATTTTGACCAAGCTCGGGCTCTTTTCAAGGTACTTAAAAAACAGTTTCGTCGTGAAATTGATGCTTCAAAGGCACAATCCAACTTACACATGTTCTTTAAGCCAGCTTCAGATGGTAAATAGAGGTTTTTGTCCCTTCTACTACATATGGACTACCCGAGATTATGCATAACCCGTTGTTAAGCATACCTGAGGACGTCCACCGTCACTATGCTTAATTACGGGTTTGACTGTATATATTATGGTAGGAGCGGCTATATGGCTATGCCAACAAATTGTCGGAAAACTTCGTCTGGCAATATCATCATTATAATGAAATGTAATATAATTATAAGGTATTTATCATGAACTTATAAGGCACTCATAAGTTCATGGATAAGCACCTTATAATGATTTTATATTTTATTATAACAATGAGATTGCCAGCGAATTGTCCGACAACGTGCCAACATGCAGCCAACACGTTTCCAGCGAGAGCCCTTGCTCGAGACACCGTCTTTACGACCCATGACCCTCCTCCTTTCTTGGCAGCACTGCGATTTTCTTTCCTGCTTTCCTCTAAACAATGACAGACACACAACGTGAGTCCTGAATCTGTCCTCGGTGGTCTTAGACATTCTCGGCTGAACCGTTTTGTTCGTCTTCCGCAACTCTCCCTCTCAGTAGCCTCCTTGTTCGAAACTGATAACAACATTTCTGAACTCCAAAATCTACTCTTGACATTTCCTCGACCCCACCCTCTGCGCTCCAGATGCCTCTCGACCTTGGCCAATCTACGATTGTCACGCTACGAGTTCTGGGTTGAGGGTGAAGATCTCGACACGTCAATTTTCCACTGCACTGAAGCCATACTCCTGCCATTTCGTACCCCAATTGAGCTCGGCTCATACGTCATCGAGGCCTTGTTTTGCCTCGCAAAGGCCCTTCTTCTTCGCTCGCGTGAGCTCAAGCAGCCCGGCGATATGAAGCACGTTATTACGTACCTTCGTTACCTTCAAGACCAGTCGCTGGAGACCTCCGATGTCACAGGCAATGTCATTAAAGCATTTTTGGTGGAGGCTTTAGCCGTTCAGGTGAAACTGGAGTCCGTTGATCCAAGGCGGGATATTGGGGAGATGGCGACCCTATGCCACGAGCTTCTCAGCTCGAGTGTCGGAGATTCACTTCTGATTGACGCTCTAAATGCGTTGGCCGTTGCCATATGTGGGACTTCTGTGCTACTTGGGCAATCACTTGCAGACGGAGCCATCATCGAATGTCTGCGTGAAGCAAGGATACGATTTCCTGGTTTGAAACAAGTACGCTTCGCGCTCGTCATCTCTCTTTTTGAACGCTTCAAATCAGCTCGGAGACATGATGATTATGAGGAGGCAATGTCAATCGCGGATAAATTGATCGCTGATCGGAAAAATCTGGAACTGGCTATGAGTCTGGCTGAATCGCTTGCGTATGTCCGTTTCGTCAATGATTCAAAGCCAGAGCATTTAGCGGAGGCAATCTTCCGCACTCGTACACATCTCAACGCAATGTCTTCCGAAGATCCGCGTCGTCGCACTGTCATGGAGCAGTTGGCAGATCTCGAGCAGACACGCTTCAAAGAGTTTGGTGTCGGAAGTGGTCGGCACGAAGATATTGCCGGAGTTGCCGACGAGTCGCATCTGGCTGCGTCTCCTCTTCTGGCTAAATCGAACCTGGTCGAGTTTCCCTTGCCGATGCCTGACGATAGTGATCCAGTGCCTCATCTTGAAGCACTTGATTCCATACGCGACCTCACTGATCGAACGAATATCGAAAAAGGAATCGAGTACTGCAGACTTTGCATTACTCTCCCTCACTCAGATCTTCCATACACACTTGAGGCGTTAGGCGAACTCCTTTACCGTGTCTTTAAGCTCACAGGCAATATCGACTCTCTTCACGAATCAATTACTGTGTTCCGTGACCTCATCAAAATGCCAGGTGTTCCATTCAACCTTCATATGATCGTTCGACAGCTTATTCATCGCTTGCGCTCCCGGTTCAAGCTGTTCAAGGACAGAAAGGACAGGGACGAAATCATGGAATTATTCGAGGTCGCTGCCACCGATACGACCACAGAGGTACCCAGTCGATTCCCCACCTCATGCGAATGGTCACAGTTCGCACGGAAATTCGGGCACCCATCCACACTCACCGCATATAAAACTGCCATCTCACTCATGCAGGAATCCCTCTCCTTCGCTCCTACCCTCGAAATTCAACATTTCCGTCTTGTAGCAATGCGCGATGAGTATGAGATGCTGCCACTCAACTATGCGTCCTATCTCTTCCAGATTGGTGAACTAAAGCAGGCCATCGAGACTCTCGAACAAGGGAGGGGCCTTCTATGGTCAGAGATGCGGGGCCTCCGTGCTTCAATTGACCAACTTCGTGCAGTCAACTTGCCCTTGGCTGAGAAGTTTGCAGCTGTCAATCGGGACCTCGAGGCAGTGACAATCTCAGGCTCTCCAGGCGTCTGGATGGAGGATGGCCCAGCCGGTGGTCGCGAGGCAATGGACCCTGTTGGTCGTCTTGTGGTGAAGCAACGGAAACTTGTTGAAGAGCGTGACAGGCTCATTTCTCAGATCCAAGCCCAGCCAGGATTTGACACTTTTTTGATCCCACCTTCGTTCGACACGCTTCGTTCTGCTGCTTCGGGTGGGCCTGTCATCCTAATTAACCATTCTGAATGGTGTTCCGACATCGTCATTCTCCTCCATGACTCCCCTCCCTCCCATATTCCGACAAGCGACGATTTCTACGACCACACGAAAAGATTGCATGACGAGTTACTGGCTGCACGAGAAAAGGAGCTAGACTCATTTGAGTACGACGACGCTTTGAGGGAAGTACTCAAGGACCTCTATGATCTCGTCGGCCGTCCGGTGATCGAGAGACTCCGCGAGTTGAGAATCCCAGAGCAATCCCGTGTTTGGTGGTGCCCGACATCTGTGTTTTGCTCCCTTCCTCTCCACGCCATGGGCCCGATTCCATCAAACGGCCCTACCAAGCTTTACTTCTCGGACATATACACCTCTTCATATACTCCGACGCTCTCCGCACTTATAGAATCGCGTAATTCGAGCACGCAAGCATTGGACACGCCTTCGATGCTGCTTGTGGTACAACCTGATGATGACATGCCGAGATCGATTGAAGAGATGGAAATCATCCAGGCTGTCTGCCTATTGGTGGAAACTCTTAGTGGGAAAATGGCGACACCTATTGCCACACTCGACTGCCTCAGGAATCACCGATTTGCTCACATCTCATGCCATGGGGTCCTCGAGCCGGGAAAGCCATTTGATGCCTTTTTCGAACTTAATGAAGGCGCACATCTCACGCTACTTGACATAGTGCGATCTCTACTTCCCAGTGCCGAATTCGCATTTCTTTCGGCTTGTCATACAGCCGAGATCACAGAAGAAAGCATTGCGAATGAGGGTCTGCACCTTGCTGCGGCAGTTCAATACACTGGCTTCCGTAGCGTGGTCGGGACAATGTGGGCGATGGCGGACATCGACGGACCGGTCGTCACTAGGAGCTTTTACAAGTCGGTGTTCTCGGATAAATGGCAAGGGGTGCCATATTATGAGAGAACAGCTGAGGCACTTCGGGATTCTGTGAGGAATCTAAGAAGGAGGAGAAAGATGACATTGGAGCGTTGGGTGAATTATGTGCACTATGGGGCATGATTCAGGGATGTCCGTTGGTGATCTTTGTAGGTGGTTATCCATATTAGGACATTTTTCAGTGCTCACCGGCTCACCAGTAGTCTGTGGGAAGACAGGTTCGACAAATTGGACCGCAGAGACGCTGTAGCGGTGCGGGCGACAGAAGGTGTACCCAGGGCAGTGGGCACGGGCTGCGGTGATGGAATGTGATGCGCTGCGCACTCATGGCCACTGGACTTGTTTCTACGTATACGTTGTTCATATTTATACCCTTCTCCTTTCATCTTAGGTTTTCCGTAAGTGCTTGCCGATCGGCAGTGACTCGAAAAAGGACACCTGAATATTGACCTAGACGCCGGATGCCAGTCCGGACAAATTTTGGCCAAAAAATTGGGTAGGCCAGATCTTATCCGGACAAATTCGCGAAATTTTTTCCAAAGGCCGGATCCATAGTCTGGCCAATTTTTTTCCAAAATTGGGAGGCTGGATGCAGTATCCGGACAATTTTGGGGTAAAGTTTTTTAATTCCACATGCATGTAACTGGTGACAAAGAGGTGGTCACACACAGTGGTGATGCCAACTTCATCATGAATGAAGACCTCATGTGGCAGGTTGATGTATAACACAGCAACTTGGTGCTGTCTCTTATCTTGTGGTTCAAGTATTTGAGCCCCTTCACTGCCACACTTTTTGAGCTGTCCTTTGTTGCAACACTGTGCTTCAAGTCTTCACCTTTTGTCACCAGTGCGAGCAGTGACACTTAGATGTCATCAGTACCTCGTGTACTGAGAGAGATTGCTGAAGACTCAGCCAATGTGTCCACCACTGCAGGTGGATAATAGCTAGTGCTGCTACTGAGCGATTCGTTGATCGTACTAGAGCTTGGCTGAACGTTTGGGGTACCAGCAATGCATGGTACACAGAGAATGAAGCACAAAAACTTAGGAGAGCGAAACAAGCCATGGCTTCTCCTAGAGGCAATAGAATGATAGTCACTACTCCTATTAGACAAGGAGACTCGACTTAGAGTCTTGTCTCTGCACACGCATGTGTACAAATACTACTGGTACAAAACAAGGTACTACTGACTAATCTGTGACTTCTGGGAATTCCAGTTAATTGGCCCTGACTTTGGCTGACTAACAGTTACTCCTGCTGACTGAGATGCTTACTGATGCTGACTGAGGCCCTACAAATTGTGCTGACTATCCTAGGATACTAGCTACTAGGAAAGTCCAAAAGTCCAGCCAGTATCTTACCAACCCCAGGCCTAGACTGACCTACCAGTCCTGGGGGTCAAATGCCATCCTCACATGTCATCAGCGGTTCTCTTGCCCTCATGCAAGCCACTCTGTGACATTACCCTCAGTTCAGAAACGAGCCACACTACGGTGTGAGCTATTTGGGATGGATGAGAACCTATGGTTTTTGTCTCCCTTGAGGAGGGGTTTGTCTTGTAGTTTGCAGAAGAGAGCATTGCTCTCATACTTGTGGGAGGCAATGAGACGGCGATGGCTTTGTTCTTCTTGATATCAGAGGGAGTCGAGATGACTCTGCAACTCCCTAATCTCGATGTGAAGTCCTGTGAGGTCAGTAACCATCTCATGATATTGCTGGAACTCAGCAGCGGTCCCCCAATCCTCTCCAGGTTCTGAGGTTTGATGCAGCATAGCGTCATAAGTGGTGGGGTCAGCAAGGGTGTTGAAGAACCAATGAGGGTATTCCCCTTCTTCATTGATTGTTGTGTGATTGGGGGCAAAGAGTTCATGGCAATAGATGGCCTCTCCTTTTCCTGAGGTGCCAAGGCAGTACTGCCCCTCTTGTTTGATGTATGCCACGAGTGTGTGCATGGTGTAAGCTCCATCAGTGACTGGAATGAAGAAATCAGGCACTCGCTGTCACGCGGGACGGAGCATGGCGATTCTGTCGATGTTTCTGTCTGGCAGCCTCCTTGGCTGTTCATTCTATTGCTATGAGGGGTAGGGCGTCTGGCCTGTCTCTGTCCTTCTGTTGTAGGCGGAGGATGATATCTGTGTCGGTGACCGTCGTCTTGGTCGTCTTCTGTGGAGTTCTAACGCCTTGTTAGAATGGCTGTGGGTAGTGGCGGTGCTGGCTGCTGTCGTTCCCTATCTCCTGAAGGAGGAAGGGGATCTAGATGTGAAGGAGTCGATTTGGATACTCAAGATGAGTGTCCAAAGGAAGGGATGTCTGGAGTGCTGATACGCCTTGTATTGCACTTAGTTCGTTGGTATGCCACTAAGGTCGTGAATGGAAGGAGCTGCTCCTTCCTGCTGGGGATTCTGGTGCAGATAGGGTAATTCTATAGAGCACTGAGAGGTCCGTTACTCAGTGACCTTCGTCTGTCTGAAGCGAAGAAAGGCAACGCCTTTCTGAGCACTTAACGTATGTGTCGGAGTTCGAAGAGTTCCCAATCGGGACTCGGTTTACTATATATGGTAGATTAAGTGAAACGCGTCACTAAGTCGCTTAGCAGACCCTAGGGTACGTTCTAGGGTGCAAGTGGGAGGGAAAAGGGACTGGGAAGCTTCGAATCACTCGGAGGATTGCTCTGAGAATGTCTAGGATTCACAAGAGACCAAGCTTAAGGCTTTGGTCCCCTTCTATGAGTGTATTTATACACAAGTATTTAGGCGGAGTCATCGGCAGTCTATGACGCATTTCAGCGGCAGTAAGGCCACGAAACTCGTCGGCATATTAGTGTAAGTAATCTAGTAATGAGCCGAGGCAACACAACAGCAGAAGGGATCGGCAGGAGTGTAATAGCGGTAGGGTAAGGTAAGAAAGGGGAAGTGGTGACGACTCCAGCCGAGCTGTGGGAAATATGTACATATAAGGTAAGTATATTGGTAAGCGTGAGCGTCCCAATAGTCCACCATGACATGATCCCCTGTTCAGAGTCTTTGCTGGTTGTGGTTGACTCTTTGGGGGCAGTGGTGGCGGTAGTGGGTGGTGCTGCGACATTTTGAGCACTTCTTGACCTTGTTTTTGCGAACGGGGACTTCCTTATCTTTGAATCCCCAGTCCCCTTCCACCTTCCTGGTGCGCAGATGGAGAGGAACTCAAAACCCCTTCAGGACTTGCCTGAGGGCCTCTTGTTCTCCATTTCCCCAGGGGTTGTAATCCTGGAGACCTGTGTCCAATCTCCTATACCCATCAGCATCCTGGAGCACCCCATACCACTCCATCATCCTGATTTTCTGGAAGGCCAGCTTGTTGTTCACCCGGGCAAGCTCTTGCTGGGTGTACATTACCTCCCTTTCCCACATCCTGTAAGCCAATAGACCCGAGAGGAATGACTCATCCTCTTCTTCAGTGGCGACTTCGGTTACTTTTCATGCGAAGGGCTCTCTTCCTGAAAAGATGCGCTTCTGCGCTGGTGTGAGGTATGGGCTCTTGTGTGGTACCGGGATGGGACGAAGTAGGGTGGTGAATACCTCTTCCCCTTTATGAAGAGTGGTGCTAACGAGGGGGTATTTTGGGTTGTCGAGGTGGTACTTGTGGTAGGGGGCGAAGAGGGCCCCTCCTGTAATGGTAGGGAGTGCGAAGGGTTCGTTAGTGGTCTCAATCCATCCTGGTCCAGGATGGGGGTCGTCTTCTTCTGTTTGGTTCTTTCCCTGCTCTCTGTTCTCCCTCTTGTTCTCGTTGGTAGTCCAGACCCTTTCGTCCTCCTCCTCCCCCTCATCATAGGCACAGGTGCGTTTGTAGTGAAGGGCTCGAAGGGCTGCGTGGATGTGATCTGTTGGAGTGTTGTCCAAGTGTACGGTGATATGTTGGTCTGTACTTCTTGGTTCTTTGTCATCGAGGGAGGGGTTACTGGGGGAGTGGAGCTCTCGGTGAGTGGTCCAGTCGATGGCAGTGAGGAGGTCATCGAGGTTGGCTCGAATTGGGGGTGATTCGATGGTGGAGGAGGTGGGAGTTGTGGTGGCGGGTTCAAGGGGAGGAGGAGAGGCGCTTGGGGAGCGAACCTCATAGGCATCACTATTGGTATAATTTTCAAGGTCAAGGAGAGCGAAGCGGTTGGTGGTGGTGCATAGGGGGTGGTGCATTTACAGGAGGTGGGGAAGATGGACATTGTGTTGGGTTTGAGGACTGAATGGTTGCGAGTGGTGGTGAGGTTTTGTTAGGGTGAGAGGGCATTGTTGGGTGGTTTTTTTTTTTTTTGTGGGAGTGGAAATGTAGTAGTGATGGTTCACTGCTGTCGTTTGAAGGTAGTTCAGAGAGGGTTTTTATAGCTGGGTAGGTGATTGCGATCGGTGGAATTCACTGAGTAGTTCCGGCGCATGCAGGTCATTGCTGCTGACCCATGAATTGTCCGATGTGGGGTAGCCTTTCCATTTGACTAGGTATTGCCGTTGTCTTTTTCGGCCATGTTTCCTTTCCGCAATGATTTCCTCTACTTCGTATTCTTCTTCTCCTTCAATGGTTTCAGGTGCTGGGCGCTTGAATGGGATGCCGTACTCCATGGTTTCCATATAGGGCGATAATAGATCCACATGAAACACTGGGTGTATATGCATGTGTGCTGGCAAGTCGAGTTGGTAAGCGACCGGAGATATCTTTTTCTTGATAATGAAGGGTCCTAAGCGTTTCGGTTCCATCTTCTTTGATGGTGCCTTTGTCTTTATGTTTCGTGCATCTAGCCAGACTTCGTCTCCAGCCTTGAATGTTCTGACTGGTTTCGTTATGGCTGTCTTTTTCTGTAAGGCTTGATGCGCAATTTCTCTTGCTTTGGTTAGTTCCTTGAGTCTGATATCTACCGCTGGTACTTCTTCGTCTCCTTTTGTCCAAATTGCCTGAGGGTTACATCCATGATTAACTGATGGGGTGTGTGGCACGTTCCTTCATGTTTCCATGAATTGTGAGCAAATTCCGCCACCGGAAGATATGTAGCCCAGTTGTCTTGTCTTCCATTGACAAAGTGTCTCAGGAATGTTTCGACCCATTGATTCATGCGTTCGCTTTGTCCATCAGTTCTAGGGTGAAACGCAGTACTAAGGTTTTGTTTGGTGCCTATCGCTTTGCATAAGGTTCTTGTGAATTTTCCGGTGAAACGAGGGTCTCTGTCAGATATGATACGTTTGGGAGTTCCAAACCAGGGGAAGAGGTGCTGAAGGTACAGCTGTGCCACTCCTTCTCCAGTGATTTCCTTGTTACAGGGTAAGAATTTGACGGCTTTGGAACATCCTTGATCCACGATGGTGAGGATGGTGTCATATCCTTTGGACTTTGGTAATTCTGTTATGAAGTCCATGGATACATATTGGAAAGGTCCTTCTTCTACTGGGGTGTCGAAGTGATGTAAGGGGGCTTTTGCAGTTCGGATGGTTTTATTTTCTTGGCATTTGGCGCATCCCTTGACGTATTTTTCGACAAATTCTCGAAGTTTGGGGCCATGGTAACGTCTTTTGACTAGGTCCCAGGTGTTTGAGATCCCTGGGTGGCCACCTGTGGGTGCGTCATGTATTTCTTTGAGGGTTTGTTGTCGCTTTTGGTTGTCATTTGGGAGGTAAAGAGTTCGAATGAATAGGTTGTCAGGGAGGATGGTAGTTTGTTCATCATTTACCCCCTCTTCAAGGTCTTTTCTTCGTGATAGAAGGTCTGCAATGGTATTTTGTTTTCCTGGAAAGTGATGGATGATGAAGTCGTAGTCTGCCAAGTAGTTCATCCATCTTGCTTGTCTGGGTGTTACTTTTCGCGCCGCTCGGAAATATTTCAGGTTGTCATGGTCTGAGCGTACTTTGATTTGATGCCTTGCTCCTAGAAGGAAGTGTTTGAAGAATTTAACTGCTGATACTATTGCCAGCAGTTCTCTATCATAGATGTCATAGTTGCGTTCCGCTTGATTGAGTGACTTTGAAAAGAACGCAACTGGGTGTTGTCCATCTTCAAATTCCTGTGTTAGGGTGGCTCCAATGGCATAGTCCGATGCATCTGTGTCTAGTGTAAATGGTTTGGTTTGATCAGCATTCCTGAGGATGGGATAGGATGTGAATTTATTCTTGAGGTATTTGAATGCTTCATCGGCTTTTTGACTCCATTCCCATTTCTTGCTCTTCTTTGTTAGTTCATGAAGTGGTCGCGCAATGAGGGAATAATGATCAATGAAGTCTTTGTAGAAATTTCCAAAGCCTAGGAAGGCCCTAAGTTCTTTGACTGTCGTAGGGATGGGCCAATCTGTGATTCCTTTGACTTTGACTGGATCCATTTTGACGCGTCCGCTTCCTACTAGCATTCCTAGATATTCCACTTCTGTTTTGTGGAAGTCGCACTTTTCTGGTTTGAGATAGAGGTCATTTTCTTGTAAGACTTCTAGGACCTTGATTACTTCTTTGTAGTGGTCCTCCCAAGTTCCATCGGTGGCGATGAGGATGTCATCCATGTAGATGAACACATTCCCTTTGGCTAGTTGATCTCTGAAGATGAAGTCCATCATGCTTTGGAAGGTGGCAGGGGCGTTCCTCATTCCAAAGTACATTACTTTTGGTTGGAAGAAGCCTCGGTTTGTTTTAAAGGCTGCTTTATGTTGATCTTCTGGTCGGATGAGGATGTTATTGTACCCCCAGCGTACATCGAACTTGGTGAAGTGTTTCTTCCCTGCAAGTCGGGGTATTAGGTCTCTAATCAAAGGTAGGGGGTAGTTGTTTGGGATCGTCCATTCATTGAGCTTTCTGTAGTCCTGGACTGGTCGCAGTTTTCCATCCTTCTTTTGACAAAGAAGAAAGGGGAGGCGTATGGTGATTTGGAAGGTTCAATGTATTTCTTTTCTTGGTGTTCTTTTAAGAATTCTTCCAATGCCTCTTGTTCTTTGGGTGAAAGGGGGTAGACTTTACAGTCAAATGATGATGGAGCGTCTGGTTTTAGATCTATAGCATGGTCCCAAGGTTTTGATTCTGGGATGCGTTTGGATGCTTCTTCACTGAAGACTTTCTTGAATGGGTGGTATTTTCTGGTACTATTTGATCCCAGGTTTTCTTGTCTTTCTTTTCGGCTTCCTGTATCGCTAATTGTGTGGAGGTGGTGGTTTTCCGGATTTGGGAAAGCACCTTCCATTTGTGGGCATCCATGGTAGATGCCACAATGCTTCCTTCAACGGTTCCTTTCTTCCAATCTATCTTTGGTTCATTAGTGGCTAGGAATGGATATCCTAAGACGATGTTGTCAAGTCCTAAGTTGGTGACAAAGAAGGGGAATCTTTTTGTGATTCCTTGATGTCGAATTTCAAGTTCTACTTTGTCAGTAATTTTTCCAGCTTGATTGATGGTTCCATCAACGTTCCTGGCGATTCTTGGTTTCTGGAGAGGTATTGTGGGGATTTGGAATTTCTTTATGAGTTTGTGGTGGATGAAATTTTCGGTGGCTCCGCTGTCCACCAGTGCTGTTGCGTCGGCCCTTCTGTTCCGTAAACGTAGTATTATTTGAGTTTGTACTGATCGAATCTTGGGTACAAATACGTTATTTGTGAACAGTGCCCGAATGATGGCCGTGTCATTCAGGCGGTCGAAAAATCCACTCCTTTGGCTTGCATCGCATTCATCCATTGCACCTTCTTGTCGTCGGAGAAGGTGACCATTCTATTAACCATATCTTCGATCTCGTCCACTTCCTGAGATTCTTCTTCGGCTTCTTCCATTTCGTCGTCTTCTTCTTCTTCATAGTATTCTTCGTTGCTTTGGACCATCTTGATGTAAGATGGTTTCTGGGGTGGCCTTTTCTTGGTAGGACAGTTCTTGGCCATGTGTCCTTGTTTGCTACATTCGAAGCATCGTCCTTCTTCTCTGTGTTTCTTCTTAGCTTCGTCTGTGTCTGCTTTCCTGATGGTATCTACTTGCATAGGAGTACCATTGGTGTAAGGGCGTCTTTGGGTGAACTGGGGTTTAGGGGGTGTGGCAGCATGGCGGGGTGGTGGTCTTTTAGGTCCCCAGTTTGGCATAGGCCATTTCCCTTCTCCAAAGATCAGGTTTTCTTGCTCCTGTACTTTGGATTCTTTCTGGACCGCCTGGACATATTCATCAAAGGTGGTTAGTCCAGGGTGCATTCTGAGCGTTCGTCGCCCTAAGCCGGAGGGTAGTCCTTGTAAGAACATCTGTAGTGTTCCTGGGCGTCAAGGGCATATCCAGCTTTAGTGGCTAGGTTTCTGAACTGAGCTATATATCCATCTAGGTCTCCTTGTTTCATTCTGAGTTGTTGAAGCATGGTGGTGGCTTTGGTAACCTTGTGGATATCGGTGAAAGCAGCGGTAAAAGCTGTTTCAAATTCGGCCCAGTGGACTTCGTCTTGCATAGGTACATTGTTGGTGTGGAGCTGATTACTGAGGTGATCGACTCGTTGGTAGACCCAATCATCGACTAGGGGTCCTCTGATGTAGGACAAGCTAAGGCTGCTCGCTTGTATGGGATGTTCATTGTTTCATTGTCTTCATTGAGCAGCCTGTAGAGTTTGAACTCTTTCAGGAACTTGTCGCTTCGACTTCTGTCTCCTGTGTATATGTCTGGTGGTGTGCCATTCCACTTGCCATTGCCAGGTGGATGGGCAGCTTGTGCTCCTGCTTGTTGTGGACCTGGGGGTGGTCCTCCTGCGGGTGGTTGAGGTTGTTGAGGTTGTTGAGGTGGTACGTTGGCCATAAAGACTTGTATGGGCGTTGTGGCGGTGGTGGGTCTGGTTGTTGGTCTGCTGGGGTTATTTGGATTTGTGGCCCGATGTGATAGATGGCTAGAAGGTTAACTTGTTCTTCTAGGTGTTCAACGTCTTCTGGGAGGGGTGGTTCTTGTTCTGGGGGTTGTGGAGCTTCGATTTGCTCGTGGTGTGCTGGGGTTACTTCGTGGTATGTAGGGGGGTCGGCTTCTTCTGGTGTGTGAGGTCTGTCTTCAGATCCTTCACTGGCTGTATGTTCGGTTCCGCTCCTTCTTCGGAGGAATCTTGTGCTTCCTTCTTGGTTCTCTAGGGGAGTGGAGGTCGGTGGAATGTGGCGAGGGGTGTGTGTTTCTGGCGCTGTGGCTTCTAGTTCTGCTGGAGCTACTGCCGGGGTTAATGTGACTCTCTGGGCCTGGTAATTGGGGTGGTAGGGATCGTCTACTGGTGGGTATCCTGTTCCTGCTCCTCCGTGTTCGATTCGGTCTTGGTCGTATGCCCAAAGAACACCGTTTTCGTCTCTGGTAAGGGTGTACCAGTATCCACTGATGAATTCAACTGGGTATCTTCTGATTGCACTAGTATTTTCGCTGGGACGTCAAGGGTGTATCCTCGATATGTTCCTTGGACTGTCCAATAGATATTTGGTCCGGTGATGTACTCTGGGAGGTTTGGTTCTGTTCTTCTTTCGATGCGAACCCTTGTGCTTCCTTCCCAAGCTTTTGGGTAGACAAGTGGTTCTCTTCGGAATTCTTCCGTGTTGACTGATAAGCTTGGTCTAATGTCACGCGGGACGGAGCGTGGCGGTTCTGTCGATGTTTCTGTCTGGCAGCCTCCTTGGCTGTTCGTTCTATTGCTATGAGGGGTAGGGCGTCTGGCCTGTCTCTGTCCTTCTGTTGTAGTGTAGGATGATATCTGCGTCGGTGACCGTCGTCTTGGTCGTCTTCTGTGGAGTTCTAACGCCTTGTTAGAACGGCTGTGGGTAGTGGCGGTGCTGGCTGCTGTCGTTCCCTATCTCCTGAAGGAGGAAGGGGATCTAGATGTGAAGGAGTCGATTTGGATACTCAAGATGAGTGTCCAAAGGAAGGGATGTCTGGAGTGCTGATACGCCTTGTATTGCACTTAGTTCGTTGGTATGCCACTAAGGTCGTGAATGGAAGGAGCTGCTCCTTCCTGCTGGGGATTCTGGTGCAGATAGGGTATTCTATAGAGCACTGAGAGGTCCGTTACTCAGTGACCTTCGTCTGTCTGAAGCGAAGAAAGGCAACGCCTTTCTGAGCGCTTAACGTATGTGTCGGAGTTCGAAGAGTTCCCAATGGGACTCGGTTTACTATATATGGTAGATTAAGTGAAACGCGTCACTAAGTCGCTTAGCAGACCCTAGGGTACGTTCTAGGGCGCAAGTGGGAGGGAAAAGGGCTGGGAAGCTTCGATCACTCGGAGGATTGCTCTGAGAATGTCTAGGATTCACAAGAGACCAAGCTTAAGGCTTTGGTCCCCTTCTATGAGCGTATTTATACACAAGTATTTAGGCGGAGTCATCGGCAGTCTATGACGTGTTTCAGCGGCAGTAAGGCCACGAAACTCGTCGGCATATTAGTGTAAGTAATCTAGTAATGAGCCGAGGCAACACAACAGCAGAAGGGATCGGCAGGAGTGTAATAGCGGTAGGGTAAGGTAAGGAGGGGAAGTGGTGACGACTCCAGCCGAGCTGTGGGAAATATGTACATATAAGGTAAGTATATTAGTAAGCGTAAGCGTCCCAATAGTCCACCATGACACTCACCCTTCGTTCTCTTCATACCCTTGGTACCCCAAATCTTCTTCGTCAGCTGTGAGTTGGTTGTCCTCCAATCTTGTAGTAGCTTCCAGGTGAGCCGCGTTCGCCTCATGCTCTGCCAGAGCGTCGGATCGTCCCTTGAGTATGCGAGTTGTCTTTGTTGTGCACATACTTCTTCATTTTTGCACACAACACTTGCCAATCCTTGGGCAACGAGGGCAAGTTGTCTTGGTGGGGCTGTTCCCTTCGAGAGCAGCATGGATGGTCCTGGGAGAGAGCTGGAACTCACTGAATTCAGTTGACAGGCCACCACTTCCATGGGGACAACAAGTGATTGGTTGCTTGCTGGTGGCTGTTCGTTGGTGGTGGGACTGGCAGGGGTTCTTTGCATCTGCTGGGGCTTGCTGTGATGTAAGAAGGGACAGAGAGGGGCAAGACATGCTGTTCTGTATTGCGAAGGGTGAAAGAATGAGAGGCAGTTGATCTGACCCATGTCATACACCTGTTCCCTTTGTACTCGTCCTTTCATCAATGGGTGTCAATGGTGGTACTGTTTTACTAAGGCAGGGGCATGTACTTGGTCAGCAGGTTCCCAGGTGTTGTCAGAGGTTGAGTAACCCTTCCATTGGATGAGGTATTGAAGCTGATGTCTTTCCCATGGTGCCTGTGATTGATAATTTGATCCACCTTGTATTCCTCAGCATTATCAATCATCTCTGGTGGTGGGCGTTGATAATTGATCCCATGTTCCTCAGTTTCTTTGTAATGGGTGAGTAATGAGCTGTGGAATACATCATGGATGGTACAGGCTGCAGGTAGCTGCAATTTTTAGGCTACTGGGGAGACTTCTTTCAATATCTTGAAGGGTCCATGTCATTTGGGTGCAAGTTTGGCAGACGCATATGGAAGTGACAAGTGTTTTGCTTCGAGCCAGACTTGTTCTCCTTCTCGATATTGCGTGGGTGGAATCGCTTTGGCGACTTCATTGAGGGCCTGAACTGCTGCTTCTCTGTGTGCTCTGGCACGTTCATGTCTGTCTTCCATTGCCTCATTGTTGGTGAGGGTTATAGGTCTTCAGTGGCACTAGGGCGATATCCTAGAATGATTCATGAGGACTTAGCTTGGTTGTGGCATTGGCCATTGATTATGTACAAAGGTTGTGATCAGCAGGAGCTCTTCCCAATCATCTTGTCTGGCTGAAGTGTAAAGTCAAAGGTATTGCTCCACCCATTGATTTTTTCATTCAGTGAGTCCATCGGTTTGTGGGTGGAAGGCTGTGCTGATGTTTCGTTCTATCTTCAACTTAGTGGTGAGAGCTTTGGTAAAGTTGGATGTGAAGTGGGGGTCGCGATCGGAAATTACTTTTGATGGTACTCCGAACCATGGAAAGAGGTGTTGGAGGTATAGCTGTGCTACTCCTTCACCTGTGATTGTTGTTACGCATGGGATGAACAGGGCAGCTCTGGAACAGCCTTGGTTGATGATTGTGAGGATGGCATCCATTCTGTTGGCTTTGGGCAATTGAGTGATGAGGTCTAGGGCAATGATGTTAAAGGGACGCATCTGTGGGTCTCCTGGGATGTGATGGAGTGGTTGTTATGGACTGCTGGACTATTTATGCTTACATCATTTTCTACTATATATAGTATTCGCTTTCTCATGGACTGGCAGGGAGCCCTTTCCACATCCATCCCTATACATTACCAAACCTCTATTATGCTTCACTGCCTGCCACTTTATGTTGTGTTACCTCGGCTCATTACTAATACATTCAGACTAATATGCCGCTGTGTTTCGTAGTCTCACAGCCTCATGATGCCGCTTAACCATCATCCAGCCTCTTAGTCATATAGGCTTAGTAGGATGCCAGCTGAACACGTCATCACTTACTTAGTCATACATGCTTACTATCTTGTAGTCATATATGCTTAGTACGATGCCATAGAGATGCATCATCCCTCTACTTAGTCATATGTACTTACTGTACAGTAGCCACAGGGCCTATAAAAGCCCCCCAAAGGAGACTCAAGCCTTAAGCTTAGTCTCTTGTATAATACAGGACTTCCAAGTTCATCCCTTGAACTTAAGCTTAAGAACTATCTGAACTATCCTCTTGCACCTTAGAACATACCCTAAGGCCTGCTAAATTGACTTAGAGCCCATTTGCTCTTCACTTTGAAACTCCGAACAACTCAGACAGAAAGATGCCATCTTTCCCATCCAGAACCCGAACCCAAAGGCTGCTAGTAAAGGAACTCTAGCCATCTATACAAAGGCCACTAGTAAAGGAACTCTAGTCTCTATAAGAACAAGTTGCATACTATGACCTCTGTAATACGTGCCGCATACTACAACCACCAGTAGCAACCAGGAGCCGCTCCTATAAGACACCAGAACCCCTTCCATTCACGACCTTAGCTGAACACCAATGAACTAAGTGCAATACAAGATGTATTGCACCTCCAGACATCACTTCCTTGAAGTGCAAACCGAACAGCTGGCACCGCTACACACCATTTAGAACCCACAGCCATACAAGTTCTAAGGATAGAACTCCGAACCTCGAACCATACCAGAAACCAGACTTGGACAAGGTGTCCAAACTCCGAACCAAACCGAACTCAGAAACCCGACTTGGACAAGGTGTCCAAACCCTGAACCAAACCGAACCGAACTCGAACCCTCACACTAAGACACATGATGTCCTAGCGTGACAGTGGTACTCTCTTCTTTATTGTCCAGATTTTGTGTTGTTGGCATCAAGCACATCCTGTGATGTATCTTTCTACCCAGGTGCTCACCCCTGGCCACCAATAATGTTGAGTGACAAGAGTGGTAGTATTATCTCTGCCTGGGTGTCCTGCTGTGGGTGAGTCGTGAAAGTGGGATAGAATGTCACATCTTAGCTGTAGTCCTGATGGTACTGCCAACCTCCATCCTTGTACATATCCTTCAGGGATCTTTCATACATTCTGTGAATCGCACCATGATTCCATCTCAGTCTATCACTTTTGTTGCACCTCCTTCACTCATTGTTCGAGTGGATCTATTCGTATTGCTGTGTTGGCGATGAACATGGATGAAGGGAGAAGGGTTAGGTCTGTATTGTCTCTGGCACCATGATCCACTCCTGGTGGTCTGGACAACATGTTGGGGGCAGTGTGGATTCTCCCTGGCATGTGTTTGATGACCAGATTGTAGTCTTGGAGTTCTGCGAACCATCTGGCCACACGTTGATTGACTTTTTGAGGGGCCTTCCAATATGTTAGGTTAGCATGATCAGTAAGGGTGGTAACTGGGATTTCTGTAGCTGCTACATGAGGACGAAAGCGTTTGAGGGCTTTCAGGACTCCTAGGAACTCTCTCTCATAGATGTCGTAGTTGCGGTCTGTTGGAGTGAAAGTGTTAGAGTAATATGCAATGGGATATAGCATTGGTTTTTGGGTGCATGGGTTAATTTCTCCCTCCTGTGAGAGTACAGTGCCCACACCATATGCTGAGGCATCTGTGGCGAGAAAGAAGGCTTTGGAGTAATCAGGTTGTCAAAGAATAGGCTTGCTGCACATCAGTGTCTTTAGGTGTTCAAAGGCCTCTTTGCAGTCACGATTCCAGTTGAATGGGGTATCTTTTCATGTCAGTTGGATGAGGGGGTGTGCTATGATGGAATTGTTGGGTATGAAATATCGGTAGAACCCTGTAAAGCCCAAGAACACGCGGATGTCTTTGACTGTTTGTGGTTGGGGCCAGTCAGCGACGCCTTGTACTTTTGTGGGATCCATCTGGACCATGCCATCTTCAAGTACCACTCCTAGGAATTCCACTTTCCATTGTTCAAAGACGCACTTCTCTGGTTTGAGGTAGAGATCATACTGTTTTAGTTTGTCTAGGACTTTATGGATGCATTCTTCATGGAATTTGGGGTCATCTTTTGTAGCAATAAGAAGATCGTCCATGTATACAATAAGCCATCCTTGTGCCATTTCTTTGGCGAAGATTGCATTCATCATAGTTTGGAAGGTTGCTGGGGAGTTTGTTAGTCCGAAGAACATTACAGTCGGTTCAAACAATCCTTGGTTGGTGATGAATGCAGCCTTCCATTCGTCTCCCTTTTTGATGTGGATGTTGTTGTATCCCCATCAGATATCAAACTTGGTAAAGGTTTTGCTCCCTGGACTTTTGCTATCAGTTCTGGGATCAATGGAAGGGGGTAGCAGTTGCAAATGGTCCACTCATTTAGGCAACGATAGT